>JAOTOL010001500.1:430000-505000 GCA_034440575.1 Imbricaverruca yamaguchii | reverse complement strand
TCTCCTGTTGAATCACTGATAGCACTTGGCCACCCATCAAGTATGGAGCCTTCATATGCTGCTTACCTACATGCATTATTTTGCACTTATCAAAATTTTATTTAATTTGCCATTCTTCGGACCACTTCACAAGTTCGTCTAAGTCTTTTTGCAGCGAAATATGCTCATCCTGACCTGTTATTGCCCTAAAGACCTTCAAATTGTCCGCAAATTTCAAAACTTTCCTGCTTAGGCCACTTTCAATGTTATTTACAAATATAATGAACAGCAATGGCCCTAGTACTGACCCCTGGGGGACTCCACTAAGAACATTTTGCCATGATGACTTTGTACCATTTAGCATCACTCTTTGCCGTCTATCTGAAAGCCACAACTCTATCCATTTTAAGATGCTACCTGCAATACCATGGGACTGAAGCTGTATCATTAACCGTTTATGGGGTACCTTGTCAAAGGCCTTACTAAAGTCAAGATATGCTACATCAACCTGATTTCCCTGATCAAATTGTTCTGTGGCGAAGTTCAAAAAGTCCAAGAGGTTTGTGAGACACGATCGTCCTTTTCTAAACCCATGTTGAGTATCTTGAATCAATCTGTTACCTTCCAGATAACTAACTATTCTATCCTTGATAATTGATTCGAGTACCTTGCAGACTAGGGATGTGAGACTTATTGGCCTATAGTTTTCAACTTTCCCTCTTTCACCTTTCTTGAAAATAGGAACTACATTTGCCCTTTTCCAATCGGTTGGAATTTCATTTTGTGAAACTGATTTACAAAATATTATACTAAGTGGAAATGCCAGTTCCTTTTCAGTTTCCCGCAGCACCCTAGCATAAATTTCATCAGGTCCTGCTGCCTTGTTTGGCTTTATTTTCCTGATATGATTGTAAACAACATCACTATCAATGAAATCAACATCATTTGTCAGATCCCATGTCACTGAACTATGGTGTACGGTCGGCAGATTGGTCATATCTTCCAATGTAAACACTGATTTGAACTGCTTGCTCAGCTCCTCAACCATCTCACTATCCTCACCCAATGTAGTCCCGTTTACTTCCAGTGGACCAATTGTGCTAGAAACTTTACTCAGCTTGTAGAAACTAAAGAACTTTTTACTGTCCCCATTACAGTTTCTAGCTAAATCCAGTTCTTTTGCTCGCTTTGCTGCTCTGGTTTTTTGCTTCACAGTGTCTCTAGCTTTTCGATACGCCTTTAGATTAACGACGTTTGAGGCTTCTTTAAAAAACTCTAAAAATGCAGTTTTCTTAGCCTTAATTGCTTTTATCAAGTCCGGTGTAAGCCATGCTGGCTTTCCTACCCTTCTTTTGCGTCTTTGCTTTTGGGGGACATGTCTAATCTGAGTTTCCTTCAAGTAAGATTTGAACTTTTCCCACATTTCACAGGCATTTAAATTGGAGAATTCTTCTTCCCATCTGATGGCACTTAAAGCCGCTCTCATGCCGTCAAAGTCTGCTCTGTTGAAATTTGGAACCTTTACCAAATTATCCTTGATAATTTCCCCTACGTGTGCCTTGAATCTAACTATGTTATGGTCACTTTTTCCCAGAGTTTCGCCTACAGTCAAGTCTTGAACCAAGTCACTTAAATCCGAGAATACAAGGTCCAAGAATGAACCATGCCTGGTAGGTTCCGATACAAACTGGTGTAAGAACAGGTCCTCTTCAAGGCATTTCCTAAACATTTTGCATGATGGGGAGCCAACACCAGCATTTTCATAACCTTTTAGATTAAGGTCACCAAGAATAAGGCACTTCCTCTTAAAGTTTCTACTGATTTCCTCACAAATCACCTTGTCAAGCTCCAGTTGCTGAGAATGTGGCAGGGTTCCTGATCGGTAGAAAGCTCCTATCCTAAGAGTATTGCTGTTGCCTTTTCCCACAGTGACATCAAGCCAAATGGACTCCACAGACACATTTTTATCCCCACCTGCTACTTTTTGAGAACTGAATAAGCTATTCATATAGAGCATTACACCACCCCCTTTCATTGCTGGACCCCTATTGCACGAAAACATATTGTATCCCTGGATCTCATAGTCCTGTAAGTTATCTCCAAAATACCCTTCACTGACCCATGCCTCCGTAATGCAAACAAAATCTGGTTCCTCCTCAGCAACATAACACTTGAACTCATCAAATTTGGAACGGATACTCTGAGCATTAAACATCATACACTTAACAAATGCTCTATAACCACCTTTGGCTTTTTCATATTGAGGAGTTCTTTTATCACTAGATGAACTATCACTCTGTCCCCTTGAGTTGCTGCTGTCCCTATTTGCAGACTTTGAGGTTCTATTGCCTTGGCTGACACTATTGGAATATTCCTGAGTTGGCAATGCAATTTCATCCCTCCCCACCCCATTTCCTAGTTTCCCTGAAGGACATGCTCGTATACTTTGCCTAACACATGGACCCCCTTCTCAGAAAAGTGCAGGCCATCCCTCTGATAGAGGTCCCACGATGCATAAAACCTGCTCCACTCGTCTACAAATGTAAAACCTAGCTCATGGCAGAGCTTTCCTACCCTGGCGTTAGCTGCCAGTGCCCTAGAGCTCCACTCAGGGGAGGCTCTAGCCCTAGGCAAAATTGCTGTTACAATGACTCTATTGGTACCCTTCAGGGTGGCCAGAAGGGCCCTGCACTCCCGCAGAAGCTCCTCACTCCTAGTATGACCTATGTTATTTACCCCTACATGCACTATGACTGTATTAAACTGGTGATCACTGGTGACCTGTGCCACCGCAAGTACCAGGTCCTTCACCTTGGCACCAGGCCTGGTGATGCACCTCCTGTCCCTCCTACCTTTACAAAATACCCGCTCTAAATGTCGCACACGAGAGTCTCCTATGACCAGCACTGACTCCTTACTACTACTATCCTGGGGGCAGTCATCCAATGCCTGGAACATATTCGTTGTTAATATGCCTGCCCGCTGGGCCGGTCGGCTAGACTTCCTCCCGCTCCTACCACCTGCCACCTGCCACTCACTGACCCTTTCCTTAGGTTCGCGTCTCCAAATCCTCCACCCCCTGACCTCATGCCACTTCCCCTCCTGTGAGCTACCAGAACTACCCCTCCTCTGTTCACTATTAACACTCCCCTCTCGAGAGATCCCAGCCACCTCCACAGTAGGGGAAGCCTCAGCTACCTGGTGGCCTGCGACCACCTGGGCATATGATGTCCCTGCTACGGAGTGACCCCTTGTTGCTTTGTCTTGCCTACCCTGTGCAACAAGGGCAGCCTTGAGCTTGGAAACCTCTGCCTTAAGGGTCCTAATTTCTTCCTCTAGTGCCTGCATCCTGGTCGAAACCATCCTAAACGCTGCAGCTTATGCCTAGATTTAGATTCAAATTAAATCGCTAAACAACCGACAAAAAAGCTAACTATCCTTCACTATAAATCGCTACCTCCTATACTGTGAGTTAATTATCTGAGTACCTCAAGAAAAGCAGAAACTATTAAACAATTGTTTTTTTTTGTTTTTTTAAAAATTAAATAATTAAACAAGATGTCTAATCTAATTATCTTCCACACAAGTAGACAACTATATGAATATCCCTTTTGATATCACTTATGGCTAGACAGAAAAATGAACAGTCACACAGCACTTATGAATACCCCCAACTTACTACTAATTAAACTATCTTAAACTTCAACACCAAACACACTATGCACACCAAAAAATAAATAAAGTATGTTAGGATAGTATGAGTGTTGTCTAATGTGCTTATGAAATCTACACACTTGTAATATCTCCTACTACAGAAATCGAAGCGTCGAGAACACGCCGAAAGCCACGAGGCCTCGCCTTGGCGCACACAAAGATGGCGCACGGCGGCGACGCTAGGTTAATATAGTATAGTTTGCGTGCTACGAAAATGCTTATAAGATAAAAACTAATGAAATATAATCACAGAAGTAATTGCTAAACACCTATCCACAGCTTAGACTAGAGTACTGCCCTGTTCTGCAACGACTTATCTGGAAACCTGGAGCTCCGGCGGACGTCCTCCCACCTTGACACCTGGCGGCAAACATCCCACAGGTGCGGGAGCTGGTTAAAAGTGAAAAGTAGCCCTGACGTATCAAATGTTCGTACATCTGAATTATCAATGCTCGTGTTATTTCCGTTTCAGTTGAAACACTGACCCATCTGTAGGGTCTTCTCGGCGGGAAGGGATCGTTTCGATGACTAAGACACCAGCAAGGAACGTATGTCACCTTAACCCGCCGCGTCTCGAGGGGTCTTCAACCGCCCCCTCTGGTTTTTCGCGGATAGTGAACGAACGGCGCGCGGCAGCTCGCCAAAATTTGGCATGCCTTTTCCCACATCAATTTGGCATGCTGATTACAAATTTTGAAGTCAACCACTTCGGGTCAACCAGTTAGTCAAGGTCAAGTGAGGTCACCTCCAAAAATGTTCAACCAGTCGTCATGCTTTAACGGAAAAAGATATTTCAATGAAACTTTCAGTGTTTGCTTATCTTTAGGGATGCAACAAAACGTACATGAGAAATGTTTCATTTTTTTCGTTTTTGACTACACATTAGCTTTGCATATGCCCATTAGAGTTCAAATAGAAGATTCTGGCTAAAGTAGGCATTTTTATTAGTATACGTTTACTTCCAACAACGTTTCTCGGTCTCCTCTATCCATTAGATAAGGAAAATTAAAGGAAGTTTGAAAGTTCATATCAAAATTTAAAAAAAAGTTTTATTTTTTGGGGGCCAAAACATTTTATGGCACTGGACGATTTTGCTCTCCTTTTCTGAATCAAAATAATTTGTATTCTTCAAATATCCCCCAAAATGAGCTCCCGAGAGCGAAAAACATAATGTAAGTCGTGAAAAGTCGTGGAAATCTAGCTCATTAGTGACGTAACTTTTGGAGGGACAGTGTTTTGGGGTGGATCCGGGCCATACTCGTCGAGCGCGTTCCGATGACACCTCTTTCGTTTTCGTGCGACGCCTTGTTTCGATCTTAGAGTGGGGTTACTATCCCCCGAGACGGGGTGTGAGGATGTGACCGGAGAAACGGCGCGCGTCAATGCAGGAGCCTACTATCAGCTGGTGGTGGAAGGAGCCGTTATCATGGCAGTGGACGAGGACGTAGAGGCCATGATGGGGTTCATCATGGCTCACTCCGTGTTCAATGTAAGGTATAGTCACAAGGCAAAGAGGTTTTGAATGTTTTTTCTTCTTTCAAAGAGTGGTTCTTGAGATCGACGACGATGTGAAGCTTGCTGTGTCTTTATCTCGAACAAAGTGTCTTTGTTCTTTATATTTAATGTTTTTTGTTTTACTTGAATGGGGAGATCTGCCTATTAACCCTCATTAATCTGTCTTTCCGGTCAAATCCTCACACCCCGTCTCGGGGGGAGGGGAGAGGCGGTTGAAAACCCCCCTCAGAAATCCAAACTAAGCATCACACGAAAACGAAAGAGGTGTCATCGGAAAGCGCTCGACGAGTAGGGTCCGGGTCCACCCTCCAAATCAATTTCCCCCAAAATGACGTCACCAGGGGAACTAGATTTTCACGAATTTTCACGGCTTACATTATGTTTTTGCCTCTGGGGAGTTCATTTTGTGGATATATGAAATACAAATTTATTTCGAATGAGAAAAGGAAAACGAAATCGAACAGGTCTATAATTTTATTTGGCCCCCTAATTTTTTTTAATGTCAAAATTTGGAGTTTTCAAGATTTCTTTAAATTTCCTGTCCCAATGGGTAGAGCAGACCAAGAAACGTTGGAAGTCAACTTGCCCTAATACAAAATGTTTACTTTAGCCAGAGTCCTCTATTTGAACTGCAATTTAGCAAATACGCAAATTTTATATATAGTTAAAAACGAATAAAGAGAAGAAAAAAATCCACTCGTACGTTTTGTTGCATCCGTAAAGATAAGCAAACGTTGAAAGTTTCATTAAAATATCTGTATCCGTTAAAGCGTGAAGACTGGTTGAACTTTTTTGGAGGTGACCTCACTTGACCTTGACTAACTCGTTGACCCTAGATGACCTGACTTCAAAATTTTGAAACATCATGTCCAATTGATGTGGGAAAAGGTATGCCAAATTTGTGCGCGCTGCCTAGCGCCTTTCGTCCGCTATCCGCGAAAAACCTGAGAGGGGGGGGTTGAAGACCCCCCGACACAGGACGGGTTAACCATACAATGGTGTGGGGTGTGATGACCCATTTGCCCTTAGACGTACATTTCTTCAACGATTGTAAGAGACATACTATCGAATGAACGAGCAGTGGGAATATTTCCAGATTGCCCACGTGTTTTGACTCCTGTATCCGCGTTTATTGAAAGTTACATCCTTTATATTGCAGAAATGTAGAATGACGTCACAGGGTATCGATTGCGGAGAAAGTTACGGGAGCATTGGCCGGTTGGTTCGCGAGTTCTCTGGGGTGTAGGAGCACAATATATGCCCCTGCACTTACCCAAGCGGAGCACTCCAGTAGTAAGGTTCACAATAGAGGGGGCAAATACCAATTATTTTGAGACCGAAGCCCGGGACCGGCCAGTCTGTGACCAAGCCAGGTTAGGTCATGGTAAATAAACCAGCTTTTAATTCGTATTTTGGGAATGTAAGGTAGGGTTACTGTAAGGAGGCTCATATTTTTTTCATCATGAAACTTCACATTTTTCCCACCCGAACAGGCCGCCAGACGTCCAGCCAGATCCCGGCCGGCTTCCCCTTCCCTTCCAATTACTTTCCCTGGAAACCAAAGCAAACGCGAGTGGCGCCGGCGCTAAGACCAGAGGGCGGCTCCGGCAACAACACATACGGGCAACCCCAAGGGTAATCGCCTCGCACCCCGTCCAGCTGGCCACCGGAGGTGCGAACCTGAGCCAAAGCAACAGAAGGGTCCCGGCCAGCCGTGAGGTCGGTGCCCAGTGGAACTTTCCAGACCGTCTTGACGGCCCCGGGCGGCTTCACGCTGCGCGTAGCCTAAGGGAAAATAAAAATGCACCCCACCAATCAGGAACAAGAACCCGATCCGAAGCCCTGGCAGTGGCTAGATAAAAAAGGCGGGGTTACGGAAGGGGAGAATATTTGACAGCCGCGCAGAAGCTCTCTCGCACGACGCTGGACGGGACGCACGCACGGGCGGACGCAGCAAGCCAGCAAGCAAGAAGCCTCGCACAAGCAAGAAGAGCAGCAGGAAGGTCCAGGGTTTGAGCTGAAGACAAACCCGTAGCAGCAGAAGAAACAAGACACCAAGAGCTCCAGGGACCCTAGAGAAGCACTCCTGCGACTCTAGAAGGAAAACCTCCCCCACCATATCCCAGACTTTTCTCTGTCTCCAAACTAGCCTTGACCCCCCGGAGGAAACCTAACGGTGCGGAGCCCACTGTCTTGGGCCATTGCGGCCGGGGCAGGGACCAGAGAGCGAAAGCTCGGTCCAGGGTGCAACGAATCCGGGTAGTTTTTTTAGTCAGGTGGGACACTTGCGGGGGGGGGGGACCGAATCCGTAAACACCATGGCGCCCTGCGCCAGCACCACACAGGGCACCTACCTAGTAGGTGTGTACACGAACACAGGACACAGCATCACACAGGAGTCTTCCTTCACTCTGGAGAGGACACTCCGACACATTCTAAATTCTACGCACTTCAAGATCCACACGCACACTACCCACATCTTAGTACAAACACAGAGCAGCGCGGACACAAAAACACTCCCTGAACACAAACACCTTTAACGTCCAGCGCTGCTCCTTCACCCTACACCGCACCTTAAGCACCAGTCGGGGCTACATTCACGCCCCAGAGTTGGATAGCATACCTACCGACAACATCGCCGCACTTTTAGACGCCTCAGCACTCAAGGATTCCACAGCCACAGTCAGCCATATCAAACGGGAGGCACATTCAGGGCACAACCTGATCGTACTGACTTTCGACACACAATACCTGCCATCACACGTACACATACAGGGCAAGGCCTACGAGGTACGCCTCTACGTGCCTCTACCACTACGGTGCCGGTCTTGTCTGCGGTACGGACATGGCGAACGCGTACGCACGTCGCCATCTCCAAGGTGCAGCCAGTGCGCCGGCCACCACGCGACATCCGACTGCCACTCTTCCGAACGGAAGTGTGCAGGCTGCGCAGGGCCGCACCCTGCCACCGACCCCAATTGCCCCAAGCGGGCACAGGAGAGGGAGGTGTGCCGGTATGCGGCAATCCACCGAGTGCCACACGCAATAGCACGACAGTACCTACGCCACAATACCACTGACATTTGCACAACCACAACTGCACCTCTCCACACAGCACCTACCACCGGGCGAAGCTACGCAGCCACGCTCTCCACACCTAAGCCCACACCCCCTCGAACACCAGCCCCCACCGGTCCTACCATCCCACCAGCAGCCGGCTCCCGGAGCCCGGCACAACTCCCTCCTCAACGCTCCTCCCACCCTCGCCTCAATCGCCCCACCGACCCTCGCCTCAACCGCCCCTCAGACCCTCGCCTCAACCTCCCCTCCGACCCCCGCCCGAACCGTCCCTCCGACCCTCGACTCAACCGTCCCTCCGACCCTCGCCTCAACCGCCCCTCCGACCCTCGAATCAACCGCCCCACCGATCCCCGAACTCCCCGGCCCACTGCCCCTCGACCTTGCCGCTCACCACTCCTTCCTACCCCACCCCACCCAGGACCTGGCCTGCTCCCACATCCTCTCCACTTCGGATCTGGCCCTTATCCACATCCCCTTCACCCACGAACCGGCCTCCTGCCACACTCCTTCCACCGCGAGTCCGGCATCCCACGTCAACCCCACCGATGAATGGGGCTGTTTCCCCTCCCGCCCCATCTCAGAACCGGCAACGTCGCTCCTCCAACACCCAGACCCGGTCTCCATTTCATCCCCCATTGGCACCCACCCATCCTCCATGGGAACTGGCCGTATCCTTTCGCGCCACCCCTTCCAACCGGCCAGGGCCGACCTCACCACCCTGAAGCTTTTCCCCCACTGCCTCCTCCAGGCCCTCGGCCGCTACCACACCCATCCGGCCGACCCAAACCAAGGCCTAGAATCAAGGCCACCACACCCACCCAAACCAACCTCAAGCCCAAGGCCACAATCTCCTGCCAAACCGAACCTCCCACGACCTCCTGCACACATACCCAAACCCACTCGAAAACCACGTCTGAGGTCAGCACTCAGACCGAACCTGCTTCTCCTGCCATGCCCGTCGAGCCCACAACACCAGAGCGACCCACTGCGCCTCCCAAGCGCAAATCTCGCCGCCACTCCACCCAATCACCCCCAAAACCGTGCGACCAGGTCCAGGGTACCACCACTGCCTGGGACACCTCCCAACACTCTCTCCGTTCATCGATTCAACCTTTCTCCCCAACTCGACACCGACACTACCCCAGTCTAGGAACACAGAGCTACTAAACGTTCGGCAATGGGACTTTTTCTCCAGTGGAACGTCGGAGGCATTCCAGGCAAATTCATAGAATTTAAATCTGAATTCTTGCAACAAAAACCACTACTCGCTGCGCTCCAAGAAACTCACTTTCGAGATTCTGACTCCACTTTGAACAAAATTCCCGATTACACTTGGCACCTAAACAACGTAAACGGCCCACATAGGAAATGGGGCGCAGCCATACTCATAGCAAACAGCATACCTCATCGTCGAGTAACGTTAAATACTCCCCTGAATTGCGTAGCAGTCAGCCTCAAAATTTCACATTGCCAAACCACAGTAAACTCACTATACATTTCGCCGTCAGCTGAAACCCTCACACCACAGGAGCTGAACGACCTGCTGCTTCAGGCCCCTCCACCAGTTCTCATTATGGGGGACTTTAATGCTAAACACCCCTCATGGGGAAGCGACCAGACAGACACTAGAGGGCACCAAATTCACCAGTTTATTTCGGACCACAACCTAGTACTTCTTAACACCGGGGCCGCCACCCGCCACAACCCGACCTTATTAGGATCGGACACTTGCATAGACTTAACGTGCTGCACCCCACGACTTAGATCACTATTTGACTGGTTAGTTTCAGACGTTCCCGGGCTGAGCGACCACTATCCAATCACAGTTAGGCTCAGCACGGACGCTATCCACCACACTAAACTATTCAGACAATGTTGGAATTTGAAAAGAGCGGACTGGACTAAATTCGAGGAACAGGTGGACCTCAACCTAGCAACTTCAGATACCAGTAAGATAGAGACGATCCTGAGGGCCATCAGCTCAGCAGCACAAGATTCAGTCCCAAAAAGTAACAAACCTAGGAAAAAGGCATCTACGCCATGGTGGACCCCGGACTGTCAAAGGGCAATCGCCACACGGCGCCGTGCCCATAAACAATTCAAAAGATGCGTGTGCGAAGCACACCTATCAGCATACAGGCAATCTCAAAAACACTGCCGGTACACAATTCGAACAGCACGCCAAAACTCTTGGCAGTCTTTTGCCTCGCAATTCAATAGGTTCACACCTACCGGCAGAATCTGGGACCTGATGAAGCGCTTCAACCTGAAACGCCCACCACCAGGCCCTTTCCCCCAGCTGACGGTGAATGGACAGCACATCACTGACCCACAACAAGTCGTAGACCACTTTAAACTACAATACGCCAGCGTATCCGGCAACACCAACTATGACACCACTATAGTAAGCGTCCTAGACGCCCTTGCCTCCAAAGCAAATTTTAGCTCTGACAATAGATAAATCTACAATCAGTCATTCACTATGCACGAATTAGAACTTGCTCTCAGCAAGTGTGGAAACACGTCGGTTGGGCCGGACGACATTCATTACCAGTTTCTTAAACGTCTTAGCAAAAACTCCCCAACGTATCTACTAACGGCCATAAATGAACTGTACCAAACCGACACGTTTCCCACATCCTGGCGGGAGAGCGTAGTCATACCATTACCAAAGCCCCACAAAGATCACTCCACCCCAAAAGGCTATAGACCCATCTCACTTACTAGCTGTGCTAGCAAGCTGGTCGAACGCATGGTCAACACACGATTGAGGAAATTTCTGGAACACAACGACCTGCTCGACGAATTTCAATGCGGCTTCCAACGGCAAAAATAAACTACAGACAATCTCATTAGGTTAGTGCATGACATCAAAAGTGGTCTATACATCAAACGCACAACAATAGCTGCCTACCTAGACATCACTGCCGCCTTCGACCGAGTACACAAGTCAGCGCTGACACACAAACTCCATAAGATAGGCCTACGCGGACACATGGCGCACTTCATTCTCAACTTCCTCAGGGATAGGGCTCTTAGGGTCCGATGCGGCAATGTCACATCAAACACCACAACTCAGGAGCAGGGCCTGGCTCAGGGGAGCGTGCTTTCGCCGAGCCTCTTCATCATCATGATCAACGACATACTTGCCGACCACGGGGACACTTCACTTCACAGCTCACTTTTCGCGGACGACATAGCAATCTGGACAACATCACAATGCTTCCTTAAAGCTCAAAAAACCATTCAGGCAGGACTAGACCACATTGCACAGTGGTGCAAAACTTGGGGCTTCACCCTGTCCGCAGAAAAATCGGCCACTGTCACATACAGTCGTCTCCGTCCCACACCGAAAACGTTACTTAAAATCGATGGCAAAGCCATCGAGCAGGTGAAAAGTTTCAAATTCCTAAGGGTCCATTTAGACGAAAAACTCTGTTTCAACACCTATATCACCGACATCACGAAGCGAAGCGCGAAGCGCGTCAACATAATACGTGCAATTGCAGGCACAAACTGGGGCGGAGACAGGAAAACACTTCTGCGACTGTACACATCAATCATACGACCCATCATAGAATACAACAGCATCATTTTTTCCACAATTTCAGAAAGTCAGAGTAAAAAATTAGAAGTCATCCAAAACAGCTGCATCAGAGCAGCCACAGGCGCCCTTAGCGCTACACCGATAGCTAGTCTTCTATTAGACTCAAACACACCATCACTTCACCACAGGAGGACACAACACCTGTGCCGTTACCACATCAAAATCAAATCCATTCCAAATCATCCGGCACAGCGCTGCTTCATGCCTGGCAGATACGACAAGAGCCGATTTGCGCGCAAACTTCCACCATATAGCATTCAAATTGCCACGGCTCTCTCAGATCTTAACCTCACAATGCCATCCACTGCAGCTCGGCCGCCCATTAGGCCCTTCTGGACTTTCAGTCAACCAAAGGTCGAGTACTTGCTCTCATAGAAGAAAGCCACTATCCTATCGGCGGAGATTCTAGGCCTCTTTCACAAGTTCGCCGATGACAACAATCACAAATCACTCATATTCACGGATGGGTCGAAACACGAGGCTAAGGTAGGCATCGACATCACTGGACCAGGTCTCAGACTTTCCAAACGTCTACCGGATAACTTCTCCATCTACTCTGCTGAAGCAATGGCCATTCTGGCCGCTATTTGCATTCTCATTAAGTGAAAAGTCAGAAACGTAGTGATTTGCTCAGACTCGAAATCCGTCCTACAGTCAATTACCAACACCCACGACTGTTCCCATCACATCATTGATCGAATCCAACAAATCGTGGCCCATAACGTAAACATGAACTTTTCCTTCCTCTGGATTCCGGGCCACGCCAACATCCCAGGTAACGAAGAAGCAGACCGGCTCGCAAAGCAAGCCTTAGCATCGAACACCTACCCCAGCATGGAACATTCGGTAGACGACTGCAAAGCACTCCTACAACATCGCATTCGCCAACACCAACAGAACACATGGACACAACACAACTCAACACAACACAAATCCAACCACGCCCACGCAATAAAACCAACAATAGGCACATGGAACACATCAAATCAGTCTCACCGACAGAAAGAGGTCATCCTCACTAGACTTAGAACCGATTGCACAAAACTAACACAGCCTCGATTAGAGGATGACCAACACACAACACCTCACTGCGGCACCTGCAACACCACGTTAAGCATAGGCCACATCCTGCTAGACTGCAGTAGCTTTAGCTCTCAGAGACAACCACTTAAGGCCTTCTGCCAGAGAGAGGGCATCACCCTATCGCTTCCATCGCTTCTCGGTGACAAACACGCAGAACTCATTCAACTACTACTTGAATATCTGTATGCCACAGAACTAGCAGGAGCTCTCTAGGCACCACCAACGTTCACATCAACTTGAAATACATGACCGCGAAACACTCGTAGGAAACACGTAATTAGCTATTCCCGCATGGCGTCGGACGTACATGAGCCGATTTGCCTCCCAGTTAGGAATAATTGGCTATCTAGCGGTGCCGTCGGAGGTAGATGAGCCGACTTGCTTTAGGAAAACAACGAAACTTAAAAAAAATAATCTTAACGTAAAACCACTACCCAGAGGAGCCGTCGGGCGTAGATGAGCCGACTTGCCTTCCGCCACCTAACGTAAGTGGCTACCCAGAGGAACAGCGGACGTAGATGAGCCAAATTATGAAACACCGTACTAACCCAGCTGACAACCCTGCATGGCATGCATAAACTAACCAACTACTAACAACTAACACGCGGCAGCCGGCGTGAAAGGCGGTGTGGACAATTGCCTCCTTGTCCGCACGGTAAAAATCCCTCGGTGCTCTTCGATAGGAGTAGGCTAAAGCCGGCACCCTGGCAAAATCAACTCGACACTCAAAACACCCCAGCCCCACCCAAACCACAAATTATTATGTGGAGGAGTAAAGTAAAATTAAAACCAGTTAGACATCAGGGAGACGTCCCCAACCCAGCCCCCGCCTTCAGCACCCAAAAAACTTCGCACAAAGTATAACGCAAAATTCCCTTAACGTAAATGTCCACTTGCCAGTACCTTGACCGTAACACTCGCTTTCACAGACAGATATGCAACGTGTTCCTTTCAAGGCGGCGCAAATGACCTTTATGGTCCGGCACGCTTAAAAAAACACTCCCCCCCAAGCTCTCTCGCTAAGTCTCTCTCTCGGAGGCGACTCTGGAACATTCTTCCAAAAGGACCCACTCAGGGTAGAACACCATAAGTCAGACAGAGATCGTTAAAATGGAGGCAGATGTGACGTGAAGTGCCGGGCGGCGAAGAGTGATGGACGGCTGGAGGGCGACCACCATCGGATATGTGAGTGTCATACGTCTGGCATGTCTTCCTCTTTCCCGAACCTTGCCGAACCAACTTAAATTATCTTTCGCAGCTTCTGCCTTCTCACCAAATTCATTGCTGAAGGGAGTGACCTGTCTCATGGGGGGGGGGAACAAATGGTATAAATTCAGGATGGGGAGGAAGTGGATGGAGATGCGTTCAAGACGGAGATCATTTTGTTGCGTTCAAGGACGGAGATGCGAGATATGTCGAGAAGTGTATGAGCAGTGCGTGTGCGAATACGATGCGGTGTATGTAAATATAAATATATTAGAGTAAGCATATAAATTATCTGGTGGCATCGGCAGAGACCGGTGGTAGCATTTCGGCACTGATGGACAGGAGGAGCGGAAGAGCAGGACCGGATAAAGTAAGACATGGAGTGTCGCACAATCATGCTAGGAACAATTTCTGTCTTCCTCTTCCCATCCAATTACGTTTGGCCTTTAGACTAACAAGAGTACAAACAATATTGTAACTACTCCACCTGTCGTGGTGAAATCCCTTCCTTTGCAATCCAAACGTTACCTGAACTCAAGGGATACCCTTCAGCTGTGTGTTCACAGGCGAACTTACGTGAGGAAACAGATAGCATGTAGGATACGACCCCCCATACCCACGATAGTGAAGTAAATGCCCCAGGGACCCGTTAGAGGGGAAGATAATTACGTCTAAGCTGAACAACGATATGGGCTACGGGGCTGAGAGACGCGCGCCGTATTTTTTCCCAAATTTTATTTGTGAGCATTGACAACGTACATACAGTTGGGACATTAGAGAGGACAAACACTTGTAACACAGGACTGGGAACGCAGTTTCGCTGAGGGGTACATGTCATGCCTTTCCCTCGGATGGAAGAGAACGATAACGCGAGCTCCCGACACAGGTCACCGATTCTTTACACACACGGAGGAATGATTGACACCTTATGCTTGGATATGTGCCTGGTATTAAGTTGTTATATTAAGTAAATTTACAAGCGAGGCAGACGACCTGCGAGCCGTCCTCCTATGGACTGAACGTTTCCGGGTGGTGGTAGTGAGTGTTCAAGCCAGTTCAAATTGTCTAAAATATTACTGTTGGTATATATATGATCTGCGTTTGGGTAATGTCTAGTTGCGAGAGGGCGCGATGAACGGGCATTTCGGGAGCATCAATTCACCTGCTCTGGATCTTTGACAGCAAAATCCCGATGGCCCCTGCGACCCAGGGGCGCAGATGAGGGGGCGAACGTAGTATGCATGTGGGAGGGGCCGATAAAGGGGCCACCACATTGCGTTCGCCGGAAGTCTAGCGCCGGACTATAGGGTATAGGCAAAACACTGCCAGGTAATTTGTCCACCTCGAACTCTGCACGTGGGCACGGTTAGTGCAAAGATTCGAGAGACACAGACCGTACTGAAAATGGCACCATTTATCCTCAAGAGGGTGCATTTCCACTCAGGGCAGAGTCTTCGGCTGATAATTGAGCGAGGAGGTCGTTGCACTCTAGCCTCCTCAGACAGGTACTCCGGTTAGCTGGGTGCCATCTTTCTATGGGGGACATACCCCAGTGCTCTCCTGCATTCGCCCCAGGGGTAGATGCCTTCTTAAGGTATACATAACAATGTCCTGGCAGCTGCCTAGCATAGGTGTAGGTTTCTGAAAAGTATTAGGAGGGTACAATACATGAAGGAAATAGCCAGGCCCAAATGGATTGGGGAGAGGCGGGGATGGTCGAGTGGTTAAGGTGTTGGGCTCTGGGTACCAAAGGTCCCGGGTTTCACACCCGATCGGGACACTTCCCATTCCCGTGGCCCACCGACGAAGCAGTGTGGGCAGCACCATTAGCAGTGAATGTGCACGAAGTACGTCATGAACCACCCAATAAACAAAGAAACAAACAAATGGATTGGGGAAGTGGGGGAGGCACATTAAGGTCCAATATTAGAAGTTGAAATTATTGGAAGGGCACATCCAGCACGGGGATGGGGGGGGGGTGGCAAGTGTCTCCCAGGCACTGATACGATCGTAAGGTATTCAAACACAATACATGAGGAAGATTGTCGGAGATCGGCAAGCAAACATTAGCACATTTTATGTTTGTCTAGAAATACTCATGCCACACCTCAGCAACACAAGCAGACTCTTCGAAGTGTGCCGCACATGGATATCTACACGGGACTGCTTGGTTCGTTTGAAGGAGGCTTCTCTAAAATTTGTCATAATCCACGCCTTTTCTTGGATACCTAGACCAGGAGCATATCCCCGCCTGCCCCACAGAATATAAGGATACAGCAAGTACCCATCCCATCAAATGGTTGCCGACATATTACGCGCGAACTATTAAAAAACAACATCAACAACCCTTCAATACACACTCCCACCGTTATCGGGCTGTAATTTGCCGCCTTTCGTGTCACGCTCGCCTGAACTGCCATCTGGTGGCAGAAACCCTGCGACGTTGTCCCATTGTGCCCGACGACAAGCTTTGGGACTCGCTCATTTGTAGTGTTGCAAATATATCATCTATAATTCGATCAGTTGTTCTCATCTGTAATGTGGCGCATGGTAACAAGCCCTCACCCGCACCTCGAAGGGGGTCACAGGGCGGACTCCCAAACTGTTTCCAGTGAGGTATATGTATATATATATATATATATCCATTATATGCTACTTAAGCATACTTAACGCTTGCGAAGTTCGGCATACTTACTCCTACATCTTTTGTACACCAAGTGCAACTTTTAGCTTTTTTGTGACCTGAGGTTATCGAAGCATGTTATTGTTGCACACTTAGTGAAGTGCAGAAGATCATAGTATTTGGAGGTTGTCCTTTTTTAATGCCTTAAACTGATTATAGTTTGACTTTTAGAATGATCATCGAATACCTGCATTTGCTGACACATGAGTGTCCCTGCCATGATCGACTTAGGTCACTGACCTTGTTTGGACTCAGTTGACGCTTTTTGCTTTTTAATGCATTCTAGGGCATTTTTGCGTGCCGAATTCATTTTCTCCCCAGAAAACTCTAAAGACGGCATTTGCGATATTTTGAGTAAAAGCTACCCAAATGTCAGAAATCGCATAATACTTGATTTGACTTGCAGGGTGATCAATGTGCCGTAGCAGATCATGTGAACCACCAGCATACTAATATGGTCTTGGACTACGCTTTCATTTTGATCCTCTTTGTCCAGTATTTTGGTTGCATGACTGGCTTTAAGCAAAATATTTGCAAAGAACCTATTGGCCTTTTGCTTTGATCCTGTCTTAATTAGGGCCAGGATGGCGAAGGGGGTTACATCCACCACCCCTCTTCTATTCCCCCTCTTAGATGCGCTATGAACGACGGTATGGGAAGCGCGAGTAAGGATTACTGCGAGGAAAAATGAAAGAAGAGTGTGGGGACAAAAATGCTTTCACTGTCATCCTCCTCGTCGAAAGTACGGATAACTATGCCTGTCAGTTATCGATCTCTACACATTGCTCATTCTACACACAACAGCAACGCTTCATGACTGACTATAGTGAAATGTCAGTTGTCACCGTTGCATTCCCCCACGCCCGTGAAGATCACACATATCATGCAGCCACTGGCACCATGGAAACATCTTCTCGGTTGAACCGAGAGCCGACGTAGCCGTATTCCGTCTTCACGTGCTTGCTCGAGAACGAGCTGCCGTTCTCCAGCCTCACACAGCACGTGATGCCGCACCTTCCGCGGCGTCTGCAGCTGCCCTCCTGCAGCCTCACACAGCACGTGATGCCGCACCTTCCGCGGCGTCTGCAGCTGTCCTCCTGCAGCCTCACACAGCACGTGATGCCGCACCTTCCGCGGCGTCTGCAGCTGCCAAACAGGAGCTGAAGCTGTTTGCTGCGACCGTACGTGATCACCAACGCCTGCAAGCGAACGATGGGCGGGAGAGTTAGCTGATAACTAGGTGTGGCTCAAATTGTTCTGTTAAGGAAATGGGTACGCTACTCCTGCTACTTGACAGCATAAAGTTAAGTTCATTGAAGTGCATCACACGAAAATGATGTGCGATCGAGAATGTGATCTGATGTAGCTTCGCCTCATCGGTTATCTTCAGGTGAGTTCGAATATAAAAAGACAATGCAATAAGAAAATCATGGAAGTTTGAAAAGAACTTGAGTCTTTGAAAAAAAGTATTTGCATGAGGAGCTCTAATGGGATTTGCCGTATCTATCACTGTGAATTCCCTTCCTACAATGCACTGAGTATGACAATGAAAGAGCAGGATTTAAGTACAATATGCATCAGTACATGTGATTACTCGGAGCCAAAGCATGTTTTTACGCGCTGGATAATGCACGAACACAATATATTGCTGCACGAAGTAGTTTGGCTGAACTTATACTTGGTGGTGGGATTCGGCATGCGTGTGCATGCCACATAGCAGCACACGTGGTCGAACACAAGCATTTTTGTATGGCTTCGCAGAAACAGATTGGGATTGTGATCATATGTGGCAACTAATTTTGGAAATAAAAGGCATGCACATCCTTGAAATGCAAAAGAAAACCTATTAACGTCCATCCATTAAAATTGCCTCGAACCAGCTCGTGCAAGAGCTAGGGAGAACGGTAGCATGATACGATTAAGCATACGCCCTGTGTGGTTCTGGGTGGTAACAAATTTCCAGCAAAAGAGCCGTCCGTCAGCGACTCAGACAAAATCGGCCATTTGAAAGGGTCATGGATCCCGTGTCCAATCTCAACCTCTCCACCTAGTTGACTAGCTATTGAACTTGGGTGTTGCAATGACGAAGCTTAGCACCATGATCTTGTGCTTGCTGACGCGAACCCGCTATTTGCTCGAAAGTTAGGGACATACTTCAAATATCGTCATATCGGGTAATGATATAGCCGCTTGGCTATCTTACGATACCAAAATGTTCAAGATCAATACAATTAGATGCGAACATAACGCACTACAAGATAAACACTTCTCCTGGTGTTGCATATTTGTCGACACAATTTGAATAGTCTCGGAAGTCAGAAAGCATGAGAGAAACGTTTCGAAAATGATTGTGAGATGATGGGAGCTGTTTTTTGTTCCTTTACGCCATTATTTCGATGCGCATGTGTCATTTCCATACTTCGATGTCACATTTTCGTTTCACATGCACGTCATTTAGCATGAATTTAAACACTCTGGACACCACTTGGCCACCAGTGGGCAGCCACTTGCTTTGAGTTCCATCTTTGGATCCCGGTGATACGTTTTTTTACACATGCATATTGCAATCATATCCAATACGAAGGATCCGTTTTGCATATTGCTAGACTTGGCGCATCCAGAGTTCATCAGATAGGCCAGTTAGACTGTTCTGATATTCGATTGGCCCTTTTGAAAATAAATAAATTTCCTGATGCACATTTTTTTAAAACTTAGAATAATTTACCTCAGTAACCGAAAGCCAAGGTCGGATCAAGTCCAGCCCACCATGCTAGAGTCAACCATTACCACCCACCCAATGACGTGCACGAACAATCAAAAATACAACAACAAAAAAACTGACGGTGAAAGGATACTGAGACTCAATGAGTGAAATGAGCTGAACAACGAGGCGAATTGCTCTCGCACAAACGCAAGCCAACATAAAAAGAAAGGTAGCTGGAGACACTGGGGTCACATGATATCAACTCAGATCGGTTGCCTTGGCCTGTTTATTCGGCTAAGATTAGTGTTTCTGATGACTTCTATATTTATCACTGCGATAATTCTGGAATGTATTCATTCCAGCATTATTGAAATAAAACGCTCAAATATTACTCGCTTAACGCTTCAGCAGCCAGTGGCCTGCAGTAGCAAGCTTGCATATGGCACATCACGTTTGTTGGGAACAAATGGAGCCTCGCCAATACAGACATGTGAAACTCTAATGATACATTCCCCAGACCCCATCCTGACACATCCAATGATAGCTATGCTGTCTATGTGTTCCTGACAGTTTTCGAGACGGCTGGCTGGCCGACACTTCCTCCTCGGACTGCAAGATACAATTCTCGCAATGTATGATACAGCCCTCGTCAGGCCACGGCGAAGCTGACTTCGACGACTTCCACGGCAGGGCATGGCGCACAGGTGAAAAGGCCATTTTAACAACACAGTTTTAGCTCCAGTGATGTCAGAGACCACCAATTCCTTTGGACCAAGATAGTGTATGATATATGATACCCTCTTCTTATTTTTGGTGGTGCTAGTCATCTAAAGGAAGCCAATGTATGGTTATAATGTCCATCCCACATCACATGCCTTCCGTTGCTTGGCAAGGTGAACTAGGCTGAGCAGTATATCTAGTGACAAACAAAAGCATTGCACAAAATATTTGCCAACCCGAAATGCATCATCGGCAGCAAACATGTATTTCCTGCATGCATAACTCAATGTATCCATTCGCAACAAGCATGTGTTAGCTGCACTGATAACTAAAAACAACCAGAGCGAGACGATTGCTTGATAATTAGGGTGTGTCACGAAGGACCTTTTTTCGGAAATTGCACTTTGCTTAGTGAAATTATCGTGCAGATCACCTTAAAAAAACCTGTGGTCGAAGCCAAATCTAAATCAAACAATAAACAACATATGCGACAGGCCGATAAAGAAACAAATTTGCCGGGCGCCCGGCGTTGAAGTCTCCAGTGATGGCGCTCCGTTGCGATTGGCATCTAACACCGCGCGTCCGGCCACCGTCGGAGCGCAGCCGCAGCGCTGTGACGAAAAAGGCGGCAGTCGGAGCTGTGGATGACTGATGAATGGATTCTGGTGATGAAGCTCATTAATAAAACTCAATGAAAGTGTTTAGTGGGGTAAAAGGCTTTTGATAAGCACCAGTCGCTTAATAAGTTGCCTGGATATCTGACGCATGAAAGAAAGGTTCACTTTACGTCGCTTGTTCGTTCCATTTTCAAGCAGTAGATCTATCGGCGTATAATGCTAATATTTTCACTTTTGAAAGCTTGAACTTTTTCCAAATTTCTCGTCTGTTTACATCGAAGACCAATTAAATCATTCTGAGACACTTGATATCTTATTGTTATGACAAATAGACCAAGCGAAATCGGCATCATGCTCCGTTCCACTACAACCGAAGGAGACGGGCATACAGCGACATCACCTTTTGTACGAGCGGCCACATTTTTTTACGAACTATCATTTTATAACTGTACTACTTGTCTACAAGCTCGACAGAAAACCCGACATGAAATCCTTTTTGCTGCTGAGCACTGGCATTGCTGACCTGTGTTTCAACTTCGCCACAATGTAACCGTGGCGGGCCTCTTCACCAATTACCTTCAAAGACGCCTCGGTCACCACTTTCACCATCCGTTCCACCGTCTGACTGTGCACGGGGTATGGCGGTACTTCGAGAGGACTCGCGATGATGTCTAGTAAGTCATCATCGGACAGTTGTTGCGTCAAGGGCGGCTCGGTTATCGCCTCATTACACCAATCACTCAGCTCCATGATGCTGTTTGCCCTCATTTTCACTTTTGGAAGCTTGAACTTCCGCACTTCGTCAGTATCACTATCGACTTGAGTTCTGCGACACTGCTGGATTTGAGTGACCGCCCTTTCCCGTGTGGCTTGATCTTGGCCCGCTGCCATCGCTAGCAGTACTGCCTCAGGGTGACACCAGTAGCTGTTGCGCTGTATTACCGGCTGCACCATGGCCGCTATCTCAGGTCGCAAACTTTTGAGAAGTTGCACGCTGTGTAGCGCATTGCCAGGACCGTCAGAACATTTCCAGTTCTTCTTGATGCAGAACCACATGGGAGTATAGTGGCACACGATGAACTCCGCTAGCATTCTCAGACTGTCTGATGGCTGTTCGGTTGATATGTAGAGCCGGAGAATTCGCGCCGCCAGAGTCAGCCACCTGGAGTGGTTTAGTGGACCGATCTTCATTTTCGCAGTTCTATCTGAGATACAGCCCTTCTGTCTACGCGCTTTACAGTCTGGACACTACGCGCCAGACTGTACAGAATAGCCTGATCTGAACTTAGGTCACTGAAAATCTCCTGCGTCATTTCTGAAACATTTCCGCCATCGATTGGCTCAAAATCGACCACTGGCAAGGTTTCTACTGCGCCTGCAGCAGCCCGGCCAATCAGCCCACTAAACGACTTAGGTCCTGTTGTGACTCCATCTAACTGGCTAAATACTGCACGAAGATTAAGTTCATTTGCATGAAGTTGGCACACAAACCAGTGGACGGGGCGTTTTTGTTCGAGCTCAAACAAACGGATAACACCACCTTTTTGGCCAGTATTAACTCTCGTGCCGTCACAGCCAAGCACAGAAACATCCGCACCAAACTCATATGCCACGGCGTTCAGGTCCTGAAAAATGTCCTCCGCTTTCCCAGTCTGTGGGGTAAAATGTCCTAAATATGTATTGTCTGGCTCGGATACAACCACAATCTGCTCTTCCGTCTTCTTTGAACTGGCTGTCATAAGCGTGTCGTCTTTTCTACCGTCGAAGTAGAGACCAGATACACGACCTGCATGATCCTCATGGCTCTGGGCTACTACCTCTCTTCTAATCCGATCCCTTGCTCGCCATTCTTTTTTGCTATCCACTATGCAGTCCATATCGTCAGAAGTGATCCGACCAATGTCCACTTGGAAACCGTTTATGATCGCAGCACACGCACGATTAGACACTCCGTACCGATCTGCTGCTAGAGCCGTATTTAGCAGTTCGTCTGTGTTACTGTTCATCATATACTCTGACTCATTGACTACAGATGTGAGCGATGATGAATCTGTGGCGGAATCTTGGTCTGAATTAGAATCTAGCTGCGCCATTCCAGAAGGTCCCGGTTGTGGTGATGTGACTCTCTCGGCGGTCAGACGCCTCCTTTCGTCCATGGCGCGTCGACGAGTGGTTTCACGGATATCTGCGGTGCCGATTTGCATTTGTCGAGGTCCTCTCTGGTCTTGGACAAAGGGAAACTCCATTCGTGGCACTCTGTCGGCCATCGCATATTTGCAGCTATCGATATCAGCACATTTGCAGCGGGCTATATCAAACAATTTTCCAAACCGCTCATCACCGGACGGACGTACACCTGGTGATGCCGACTTCTTTCCAGCAGTTTTCATGTATCGAAAGGAGCGATCGCGGCATTCTCGAACCATGTGTTCGACTCGCGCCCTCCCAACAATTGGTATTCCTTCGCAGCACCACATTTTCATCACACTTTCCGCGACAAACTTTATATGGGGTGCTAGCCTCTCTTTCAACCTTTTGTTCGCAACGCATGAGTCTCTATTCACTTTACTCAAGTAATTCAGAACGTCAATTCTCGTGGGCAGTCGGTTTGTTTTTAGTTCAGAAGGAACCAAAAGCCCTTTGGTGGAAGCGCGGGTCTTCATGTTCGAACTCTTACCCCGATCACACCGACGCAGATAATATCACACTTCACAGGCAGTTGGCACAAATTGCAGACACCAAACCACTCTTTTTCGGGCCGTCTCGCCGGGTCTCCGCCGCCGACTGCCTTGTCTCGGCGGCCCTCCCCTCCCCTGTCTCCCCCTGCCCTCCTCTGCCCTGTCTCGCTCTTTGTGTTCTCTACCCTCACCGTGCGCCGGCCGTCTCCCGCCCCATCCCAGCCCCTCCCCCGCGCCATGCGACGATCGGCGCCGGCTCGTGTCGCCCTCGTTAATAGGTTGTCCCTACTGCTGATAATCCCAGTTTCCCTTGACACTTGAGTAACGAAAAGGAACAGGAGACTTGGATTGACTAATAAAACAGGGATGTATGGCATGCGAAGCTATTTTGTGTCGTTGGTGCGTACGCAATTTATTCGAATGATGATTCATAGCACTGTGGAAGGTGGAGCACATACAAAGGAAAGTGGAGCGATCAGTCCTTCAGTGAAGTTTAATCTTTACAATCAGATATATCCCGGCTCCCCTGATCTGTTTTTGAATTACCAGAATCCATTCATAAGTCATCCATAGCACCGACTGCCGCCTTTTTCGTCACAGCGCCGCGGCGGCGCTCCGACGGCGGCCGACGCGTGGTGTTAGATGCCAATCGCAACGGAGCGCCATCACTGGAAACTTCAACGCCGGGCGCCCGGCAAATTTGTTTCTTTATCGGCCTGTCGCATATTTTGTTTATTGTTTGATTTCGATTTGGTTTCGACCACAGGGTTTTTTTAGGTGATCTGCACGATAATTTCACTAAGCATAAGAAAAACCCGTTCAGGCGATACACCCTATTGATCATGCATCAAATAGATGTCGATTCATTAACCTGCCCGCCCCGTTTCTCCTGTCAGATCCTCACACCCCGTCTCGGGGGGGGGGGGTCGCTATGGTCCCACTCTAATTTCCAAGCTAAGCGTTACACGAGCACGACATAGGTGTCATCGGAAAGCGCTTGACGAGTAGAACCAGGCACCACCCCCAAAATGTGTTCCCAAAAAGGTGACGTCACAAGGGGGCCTAGGTTTTCAAGACTTACATTATGTTTGTGGCTCTAGGGAGTCCATTTGGAGGGAGATTTGAAAAGCAAAACAAAATAAAAATGATTTGGAATCAGAAAAGGAAAGCGAAATCGACCAAGACCATAACATTTTTTACCGCCCGAAAATCATTTTTTTTATTTCAAAATTTTTAGTTTTCAATTTTCTTCAATTTTCCTGTTATAATTGGTAGAGCGGACCGAAAAATGTTGTTCGAAGTCAACTTGCCCAATACAGAATGCTTACTTTAGCCAGAATCTTCGATTTGAACTCTAATGGGCAAATATACAAAACTAATAGGTAATCACAAATGGAAATAAATTAGAAGTTTCTCAGGTGCATGCTGTTGCGTCCCTAAACATAAGCAAACTCTGGAAGTTTCATTACAATATCTTCATCTGTTAGAATGTAACGACTGGTTGAACGTCTTTGGAGGTGACCTCACTTAATGTTGACTAACTCGTTCACCTTGGATGACCTGACTTCAAAATTTGGACACAACATGCCAAATTGATGTGGAAAAGGTATGCTAAATTTCGGTGCACTGCCTTGCGCCGTTCTTTCACTGTCCGCGGAAAACCGTAAGGGGGGTTCTCTATGACCCCCCACAAGACGGCGTGGGTTAACATGATTTACATGCCTTGGAACAAATGCTTTGCGGCACCGGTGCCACATAGCTCTGTTCTAGTTCGACTTCTCTTCATCATCTTGGTGGAAAACACTGAGGTAGGGCTAAGCAATATGTGATTTAGATTTGCTAACATCAAACTGTTATGAATGGCTAACAGAAGGTTTGCTACCATATAGACGCTGAAGCATTTTTGTTCGGACTAATTTAGCATCCATTGGGGTGACAAGCCACACATACTCATTGATTTCAGGGCTTTACAGTTAGCCACCAATACGTGATAGCCTAGCAGTGCCAGATATTCTGCAGGTGACAGCCTGAACACTTTAATTCGCTCACACAGAACACGAGGATGTGATGTGCTTTCGGCCGATTCACAAGCGGCTTTTTCTAGCTGATGGTGGGATCTACTCACGGTGGGAAACTCCAAGGTATTCTGGGAACATTCTAAGGTTTCACGTATCTTTGTGCAGTGCCTTCCTTGATTTATGTATGCTTAGACCCCGGGATTTACGGACCATGTGGAGCGGTACTGGTTCCACCCATTGGCGGCATGCCAGCAGAATACAGGCAGAAGCTGAACACAGTCTCAGGAAATCGGCCAAGTAGTTCGGCTTTATCAACTCCGTGAAGTGGCATCGGTGAACTGCAGAAAATCACCCGGAGAACTGGAACAATGCTACACATCAGGGCTCACCGAAACGGCGCAGTATGTGGTGCAATAGATGGTCGCTAACAAGGAAATCAAGGGGCGCAACTTCGGAAATGTTGATCAGGTCAACAGAAGCGGAATGGCTTTTCCCCCGAAACAGTCTGCTCGGTAGCTCACGAGATATCACGTGGGTCGAGTTGGTTTCTACTCGGTACAGCAGCTAATTTTCATCCCTCTCAGAAGAAGGTTCAAAAGCTCCTAAAAGAGGATTTACTCTTTGATCGTCGTCGCGTGTGCGCCACGTGCGGATGACTGAGGTTACGCCAGCTGTGGCGGGTGTGGGTGGCTGAGGTTACGCCAGCTGTGGCGGGTGTGGGTGGCTGAGGTTACGCCAGCTGTGGCGGGTGTGGGTGGCTGAGGTTACGCCAGCTGTGGCGGGTGTGGGTGGCTGAGGTTACGTCAGCTGTGGCGGGTGTGGGTGGCTGAGGTTACGTCAGCTGTGGCGGGTGTGGGTGGCTGAGGTTACGCCAGCTGTGGCGGGTGTGGGTGGCTGAGGTTACGCCAGCTGTGGCGGGTGTGGGTGGCTGAGGTTACGCCAGCTGTGGCGGGTGCGGATGGCTGAGGTTACGCCAGCTGTGGCGGGTGTGGGTGGCTGAGGTTACGCCAGCTGTGGCGGGTGTGGGTGGCTGAGGTTACGCCAGCTGTGGCGGGTGCGGATGGCTGAGGTTACGTCAGCTGTGGCGGGTGTGGGTGGCTGAGGTTACGCCAGCTGTGGCGGGTGTGGGTGGCTGAGGTTACGCCAGCTGTGGCGGGTGCGGATGGCTGAGGTTACGTCAGCTGTGGCGGGTGTGGGTGGCTGAGGTTACGCCAGCTGTGGCGGGTGTGGGTGGCTGAGGTTACGCCAGCTGTGGCGGGTGTGGGTGGCTGTGAGGTTACGCCAGCTGTGGCGGGTGCGGATGGCTGAGGTTACGCCAGCTGTGGCGGGTGTGGGTGGTTGAGGTTACACCAGCTGTGGCGGGTGTGGGTGGCTGAGGTTACGCCAGCTGTGGCGGGTGTGGGTGGCTGAGGTTACGCCAGCTGTGGCGGGTGTGGGTGGTTGAGGTTACGCCAGTTGTGGCGGGTGTGGGTGGCTGAGGTTACGCCAGCTGTGGCGGGTGTGGGTGGCTGAGGTTACGCCAGCTGTGGCGGGTGTGGATGGCTGAGGTTACGCCAGTTGTGCCGGATGTGGGTGGCTGAGGTTACGCCAGCTGTGGCGGGTGTGGGTGGCTGAGGTTACGCCAGCTGTGGCGGGTGTGGGTGGTTGAGGTTACGCCAGTTGTGGCGGGTGTGGGTGGCTGAGGTTACGCCAGCTGTGGCGGGTGTGGGTGGCTGAGGTTACGCCAGCTGTGGCGGGTGTGGGTGGCTGAGGTTACGCCAGCTGTGGCGGGTGCGGATGGCTGAGGTTACGCCAGCTGTGGCGGGTGTGGGTGGCTGAGGTTACGCCAGTTGTGGCGGGTGTGGGTGGCTGAGGTTACGCCAGCTGTGGCGGGTGTGGGTGGCTGAGGTTACGCCAGCTGTGGCGGGTGCGGATGGCTGAGGTTACGCCAGTTGTGGCGGGTGTGGGTGGCTGAGGTTACGCCAGCTGTGGCGGGTGTGGGTGGCTGAGGTTACGCCAGCTGTGGCGGGTGCGGATGGCTGAGGTTACGCCAGCTGTGGCGGGTGTGGGTGGCTGAGGTTACGCCAGCTGTGGCGGGTGTGGGTGGCTGAGGTTACGCCAGCTGTGGCGGGTGCGGATGGCTGAGGTTACGTCAGCTGTGGCGGGTGTGGGTGGCTGAGGTTACGCCAGTTGTGGCGGGTGTGGGTGGCTGAGGTTACGTCAGCTGTGGCGGGTGTGGGTGGCTGAGGTTACGTCAGCTGTGGCGGGTGTGGGTGGCTGAGGTTACGCCAGCTGTGGCGGGTGTGGGTGGCTGAGGTTACGCCAGCTGTGGCGGGTGCAGATGGCTGAGGTCACACCGGCTGCGGCGGGTGTGGCGGGATCTGACCAACCGGATGTGGTTGCCATGACACCGCAAGATGAAGCCGGCTGGTTTTACCCGACTGTTGCATGTAAATAGCGGCGGCAAGCAGCATGTACCACCACTCCGGTGCCTGCAGGCAGAAGGATAGGCGGACCGCCCGAGACTCAGCACCGGACCGCCGATACACAGCGACGGAACGTCGAAGCCAGCAGAAGACCGTCGAAACGCAGCCGCGGGCCATCGGTGCACAGCGTATAACCGTTGGGAGAGCAGCGGACCGCCCGAGACACACCGGCGGACCGCCCAAACACATCAGTGGACCGCCCGAGACACATCAGCGGACCGCCCGAGACACAGCAGTGGATCACCTGAGAAACAGCAGTGGATCAGCGAGACACAGCAGTGGATCAGCGATACACAGCAGTGGATCAGCGATACACAGCAGTGGATCACCGAGACACAGCAGTGGATCAGCGATGCACAGCACCGAGTAATCGAGAAACATTGGCCTGCTACTCGGTACAGGAACACCAAGAACTAGGCGGCTGACCCAGACAACAACCGAAATATCCCGTCAGCCAGGATCCAGCGCAGCGGACGGGTGATGTGGATGTGAGCAAACAGTGAGAACG
Source organism: Imbricaverruca yamaguchii (assembly GCA_034440575.1). Lineage (NCBI taxonomy): Eukaryota > Metazoa > Arthropoda > Thecostraca > Neoverrucidae > Imbricaverruca > Imbricaverruca yamaguchii. Next base: position 476,422 of record JAOTOL010001500.1, on the reverse strand, counting down.
TGGTCGCACGACTCGACACCACAGCTCACGAACATGCCGCTGTCAGCCGGGGTTCAGCTGGCTCTTCTCCTACTGCTGGTGAGTCGCTGGCTATGACTATTCTGCTGGGGATTTGCCACCATCCAGTGGCCTGATGGGCCGATAACACATCAAGCCACTTTTTTATCTAGCTGTTCTGCGAGCTATTTCGATATTATGTTAATGGGTCGATGCCTATGAGTTTTGCATTCCAAGGCTGCCTATGCCATTTCCCTCCCATGTTAAATATCCTACATGACCACATCCCGATGTATGCATCTGTGAAGCCGTCATAAAAGATTTCATTCCGACCAAGGGTATTGCTGAGTGTCATCCTCACGCGCATCGAACCCCATTCATCGTCAACAACAGGTTTAACACGCGCCCTGGGGGGCCTCTAAAAATAACGCGCACTGGAGGGGGAGGGGGGCGGATTCCGCCCCCATAAGATCTCAGCTCCTATGAAGGCTAGATCAACGAAATTCACAGGGTGGATGGGCACCATAGTGAACTCTATTGTGTGCAAAGTTCATGACCTTAGGTCAATATTTTCAAGGTCAAATGAGGTGAAAATAGCACAATTTTCTGGTTTTGCGTGGCTTGGCTTGTCATTGTTATGGATCGCTGTGGTTGTGTTTAAAGGCTCCAAAGTTGGTATTAATGATGTTTTGGACATTACTAATGATGCAATACAGATGTCAGATGCGCCATTTGACCTCAGGTCACTTATATAGGAGCACTTTATTAGGTCATTACCTGCTCCAGTGACCGGAACCGGACTCCCATCCCGACTGCTCCGTTGGGCGGCTCGGCACAATCGGCTTCGCAAAGAAAGGAGTGAAATACATGAATAAAGTATGGAAACACTTAGGCACACAATGACAAACAGTATATTTATGGATATATAGGGAGTAACATGTAAAGTGACATCAACCGCATGACAGTCATTTGCATTTATGACACATTCCAGTTGACCAAGTTTGGTTCCATTAGCCATTAGTGTATATCGGCCGGTGCAATATGGAGTTATGTACAAACAAATCGGAAGGATTCGCGGATTTCGCCATACCCCTCTAGGGCGTGTGTTAATCTGTTATGAACTTGACCTGACTTGACCTCGGTGACTTGACATGACTCTGGAACAATGTAGCATGACAATGTACATCAAACAAGTCGCTAGTTTTGCCAAGAACACTTCCTTTTTGCTAATATACGGGAAGCGCATCAGCGCCGATATTTGTGATCTGGCGCTGATTTTTCGGTCGATTTTCATATATCTTACTTCAAACAACGCACCGGTCATTTATTGGCAGGTACACAAACAATGGTGTATATCGGCCGGTAAAATGTGGAGTTACCTACGAAAAACCGGAGGGGTGGGCGGATTTCGCCCCCCCCCCCTCCCTCCAGTGCACGTGTTTATAAAAATCACTCCATGCTATAATATGACGCGATCGTGCTTCGAAATTTGAGCAATAACGTGAACATCTTTCGGGTATGATCTTTTCAGACATCTAGACCTATTTTGGAATCTAAGTTCTGTATTTTCGTTATCACTATTCATTATATTACACATGATATTTATGAAGTCCACAGTGATAGATACTGCCAAATGCATTTGGTGCTCTTCACGCAAAACGGATTGTTCTATTCCAACTTCTTTTACATTCCCAACTCAGTGATGACATATTAAGCGCATCTGAAGTCATATCAGACGAAAACACATATATACTACATTCCCGATCGCGCATAACTTTCTTGTTATGCGCTTGACTGAATTCGGTTTCATATTAAGTGTCGCGATCATAATCTTAGCAGAACAAGTTGAAGCACTTCAAATTCACCAGCTAACCGGGCCGCGCGTTGTTTGGCTGCAGGCGTCGGTGATTACGTGCGGTACGTGGGTTCCCGGCGGTGGGGCGGAGCTGCTTCCGTTCGGCAGCTGCGGACTCCGTGGAAGGTGCGGTATCACGTGTTGTGTGAGGACCGGGGGTGGATGGCCGCCCGCATGTCGCCCCCCGCGGGTGTTCGTGGCGGCGGCGGGCGGCTGCATCGACTGTCTGTTCGACCCACACCCACTCTGTCCGCGTTAGGTTGAAACCCGCCAACTCGGCGGAATCCGATTACTGCGCATTGGTCGCGGTCCACATCTGCTGCTACGTCGAACATAGAGCTGTTGCCGCACCTGTCGTTGCATTGCGTTGAACACCGGCCAAAATTGAGACAGGACCAGAAGTCAAACACCAACGCGTTCTGTGTGATGTCGTCTAGCTAGTGAAACACCAACGCTCTCTGTGTGATGTGGTCTATCTAGTAAAACACTACCGAACGCGTTCTGTTTGATGTGGTCGAGCTAATGAAACACCAACGCGTTTTGTGTGATGTGGCCTAGCTTGTAAAACACTACCAAATGGGTTCTGTGTGATGTGGTCGAGCTAGTGAAACACCAACGCGTTTTGTGTGATGTGGTCTAGCTGCTAAAACACTACCGAAAGCGTTTTGTGTGATGTGGTCGAGCTAGTGAAACACCAACGCGTTTTGTGTGATGTGGTCTAGCTAGTGAAACACCAACGCGTATCGTGCGATGTGGTCTGATTGGTGGAACATCAACGCATTATACGTGATGTAGTCTAGCTAGTGGAACGCCAATGCGTTCTGTGTGACGTGGTCCAACTAGTGGAACGTCAACGCGTTCCGTATAATGTGGACTGGCTAGTGAAACACCAACGCGTTCTGTGTGATCTAATCGAGCTAACAACATCGAGTATGCTGACGTCAGATCATTTGAAAACCGTCCAGATCACAGAAAATATGTTAGGAACAAGTGTTATTGGGAGCTATATTTTGCTTAACGAGTCATGCGAAGCCGGATGAAATTTGAACGATTTTGGAAGCAACGTTTTCTTTAAAATACTTACACATAATATAATGCAAGTTATATATTATATAATAGGCATAAATACCTAAAATATGCCATATAAATACCTACAAGTGATATCCTTAGAGTTCTCCCACGTGAATGTGGGTGCTGAGTGCACATTTAGCACAGATAAATACCCTCGAATACATGGAAACACAAATGTGGACAACCCAGACCACACAAGATCAGTGAACTGTGATGACATCGCAATGGCCAATGAATATAACTTGTGTTAGGGTGTATAGATGGTTGTGTGAAGATAAGCATCTTAAAATAACAACTTTAAATAATTTCACGGAATTTATGGGGAACAATTTGCAAAAGCTATGATATTCACGCGCTAATAATAGTCACAGAAAACGTTTTGCAACTTATGGTAAAAATAAATTGGGGGTGGGAAGTTCCAGACTATCTGGTAACTTCCGGAGTTCTCTGGTACCTCTGTGCAACAACCTCAGTGGTTCAGATATGTTGGACCCGACGATTCACCGAACATGCGGAGCGGAACTGACTTCACCACAGGCGGCCTACCAGGAAGTCTTTGTCGACATGTAGCGGCGCCAGCCTTTACAAATAGTTTCTCAACAAAAGCATTAGTGCGTGGGAGATGCTACTCTTGGATGTTGTCGCTTCCGAGCGAATCAGACAATAGTATGCCAATAGGAGTGTCGGGATAGTCCAGCCTACCTAACTAAGAGGGCAATTGTTGGCGCGAGTACTGCTTTGCTGACGGCTCACCGTTACTTGCCTGACAGCTGAAGTAACCTGCGTGACGTCATTCTATCCCACCTCTCGCCCTCTACCTGTCTTTCCTGTTTCTCTTGTATAAATGTTGCAACAATTGCAATATCTGCGCATGTCATGCATCAACTTTTCTTGGGAAGGCATGAGCCTCGACGACAATTTCAAACATCGCTCTCATTAGACAAGAGGTTCAGCTTGCCAGGGACCCGAGATGGTCCGGGAATCGGTTGTCTGATCACCACCTCAGCGCAGTGCTGTTACGTTTATTTGCATATTTTACAAACTTGTTTTTACGCCACCGACCAGTTAACGATGTCATGATTTGGTATTTGCTTATGCTCTAGGTGTGAATGAAATAGGTGATTTCTCACTCTGCATTGTGTACATTGGATGTCATTCATGCACACCGGAAGCCGAAGAGGTGTGTTCATTCCGAACATGAATATGAATGAGAAAATATGCAAGCCGAGGGGTATGCAACTGAGGAAAGGTATGATTCCCTATGATAAGGGGTAAAATGATAATTGGACTTGCATTCAAGCCAGGGCGGCGAATACAAGGAAAAGAGCAAGGCCCTAAACAATAGGCCACTTAACCGTTGAGGAGCCAACACTAAACCAGTCATCTGCTCCGCCAGGGCAAGCCAACAATAAATCAGTCATCTGCTCCGCCAGAGCGAGCCAACACTAAACCTGTCATCTGTTCCGCCCGACCGATGCAACGGTTTGTAAGAGTATAATATTTTGACAAATACGCATCTGAGGGAATACCAGAATACTCTTCACTCCTCAGTCATAGGCGAAGCTTGCTTTTGACAACAAAATGCTGACATTGCATTCTGAAATTGTGAACAAGTGCGCTAACGCCAGGCCGAGGTAGTATAATAATAGGGACATCATAAATATCCGTCTATCAGATATGATATGGCCGTGTTGATGGTTGGTAATTGGCTTTGCGACCCATCGACCGTTGAGTCATGTGGTATCGCCAATCTGTCACGCTGATTGGTCGCGAGCGTAAAATACCGAAGGGCGAGACTCGAACCAACAATCTATCGATTCTGAGGCAAGCAACTTACCCCTAGACCACTCGTTCCCACGCAGCGGTTTTGAGACTATCAAATGAAAGAGATTGAGAAAATAGCTCAGAGGGAACGAAACTTAGGATCAGGGATCTGGTGGCCAGGATCAGTGTCGCGGTGTAAAAAAAACGCAGACGGTAGACAGCACGATATAGATTGCCGACAAAAATTTGAAATAAAGAACATATGGACCAATGCAAGGAATGGTAGTTGGCCTAAACGTCTTGTGGGGAGTTGTAGGGTTATATCTGATATGCATATACATATATATATAATGCAACAAGAGCGCTCCCCACAAGAATCCTAAGCCTTTCAATTTTTTCCATTGAAGTGGGTTGTCGTCAGTATATGTATATGCAGTTGTAGACAGACAGATTCTTTAGACGTAGAGCTCAGCTCTCTCCCTTTCTCTCTCCCTTTATCTCTCCCTCTCTCTCTCTATCTCCGTCTCCCTCTCTCTCTCTATCTCCGTCTCCCTCTCTCTCTCTCTCTATCTCCGTCTCCCTCTCTCTCTCTATCTCCGTCTCCCTCTCTCTCTCTCTCTATCTCCGTCTCCCTCTCTCTCTCTATCTCCGTCTCCCTCTCTATCTCCGTCTCCCTCTCTCTATCTATCTCCGTCTTTCTCTCTCTCTATCTCCGTCTCTCTCTCTCTCTCTCTATCTCCGTCTCTCTCTCTCTCTATCTCCGTCTCCCTCTCTCTATCTCCGTCTCCCTCTCTCTATCTCCGTCTCTCTCTCTCTCTATCTCCGTCTCTCTCTCTCTATCTCCGTCTCTCTCTCTCTATCTCCGTCTCTCTCTCTCTATCTCCGTCTCTCTCTCTCTATCTCCGTCTCTCTCTCTCTCTCTCTCTCTCTCTCTCTCTCTCTCTCTCTCTCTCTCTCTCTCTCTCTCTCTCTCTCTCTCTCTCTCTCTCTCTCTCTCTCTCTCTCTCTCTCTCTCTCTCTCTCTCTCTCTCTCTCTCTCTCTCTCTCTCTCTCTCTCTCTCTCTCTCTCTCTCTCTCTCTCTCTCTCTCTCTCTCTCTCTCTCTGTCTCTATCTCTGATCACGCTGTGTGGCTTAAAGCGGTACCATTCTCGTAGAAGTGTCAGATGTTATGTTCGACTTAGGTACGTAGCTCACTGCCAGATTTAATCTCAGATTAGCTCACTCAACACCCAACAGGCACCAGCTCCAGATACTTTTGGCCGATACTATAGCATGCTCGTCGCCACCCCTGTTTTTTCCAGCACCATCATAATTGTCGACTATCGAATGAAACGTCGATTGTTATCTATTCCTGCACATCTTTCTGTAAGCTGTCATGGACAGGACAACCATTGTGCTATTCGTTGTGCGATGGGCGCTGATGGTAAAACAATCGATTATTTTCCACTTAGACGTGTCCTTGAAGTTATACTTTGATAGGTATACTCTGATAATGAACTAAAACCATACCTGGAGTATCACGAACACCTTGTTAAAAAATAAAGAGGAATGAAGATCCGCGTTACTAAAACACACATGAATGTTGCATACATGATGCTCATGAGGTATGTTACGTGCCTATATATACATATATACATATACATATAATTATATGGTTGTATACATGCATATATATATATATATATATATATATATATATATATATATATATATATATATATATATATATATAAAATGTATATATAGATAAGTGTAGGAGGTGGGGGCAAGTTAACCACGCGGTTTGAATCCATGGAAGATACCTGCACTACCGCAACATGTTTTACATTGCCAAGATTTCGACCACGATTGTTTTCAAGATGCGAGTTTTGTCACAACATTTCAGACTGGTACAAATTAGGACAATTCACTTGTTGTGTCTGCAAAAAAATAATGCGACACTGAAATCGGTTTTCTCTGAAAAAATAAACAGACGAAACCAAAAAAAAAAAATGCCACTGAAGGACAACCGTTTGGGGTAGGTTGGGAAGGCATGAGGAAAAACATTTTTATGTTCACATCCCTTCCTCTCAGTAATTTTTTTTCTGAAAGCATATTTTGCTCCCATGTAGATACAGTGAGTACAGGACGAAATATATGCACCGCGAAATCATACATCCCGCGTACTGCTCCCCTGCAGTTATTAAGCTTGACCAATCAGTTTGTTAATTAAGAGCGATGTAGAAGTCATCGAAGACATGCATTTTTTTCGCCAGAGGTTGAAGTATGGCACGTTGAAATATAGTTGTTTTGGTCTGCATTTCCCAATATATGCGAAAGTTTACATATGCAATGCAAAAAGAAACATTCAGTCTATTTTTCCTGATCGTCCAAGGTTTCATGCATATATTTATAGTATTCATACATTGCATATAATGGAGGAATGCACTTCATATATGAAGGATATGGTATTGCATTCATTATACTTCATATATGAAGCATTAAATAGCTCAAATGTATGCTGAATAAAAATTGTATTTTGTATAAAGTGAGGGTCCGGTCAGCATTGCGCCTCCCACCTTATGAAGTGGTGGAGCCATGGCAACACTGGCTCCCAGTCCCCGCGCGTATTTGCGACACCCACAAGTTTAGATACATTTCGGCGGACCCTCTAGGTTTGCATGGAAAGAAAGAATTCGGAAGCTACCTTATCCCCTCCTCATTCTGAGATCGCTGCTACACTTCTGCACTACAGGAAAGCGTGGCACGATTCCTAGCATTTGATCTAAGTCATGACATCAATAAGCGGCATCAGAAACACGAGGGTATCAACACTTTACTCCGACGTCGCCGCCGTCCCCGCTGTTAGACAGCTTGGTCATTCACCAGCTCACCACACACACACACCTCACAGAACAACCAGGTTATTTGGCCATTCGGCAATACACAAACGCCCCTTCCCGCACACACAGATACCCTGCCATCATCAGCACCATCACCATCAACAACCAGATCATTTCGCTACTTGGCAGTACACGAACACCTCTCCTTACACACATACCATGTCATCATAAGCACCATGAACAACAGCATTGTCACTCCCTTCACATCATGAAAAATACAGATTGGATCTGCTTGTCGGCCTTTCACCCTTTTTCTCGTTCACGGAATGAATCACATTTCTCTCGCCATGGGCCGACAATCTCACAAATATGTGTTGATCGTTTCCACGGACGTGGAGGTAGTGTAGCTGTTGCCGGGCTGTAGATGGCGCCCCAGCTGCTCAGACACGGTAAAGATGGCGCTGCCGGCGCGCGGTCTCTCCCGGCGGTGGTCTCTGCGTCGGCAACTGATGATCTGCCGAAAGGCGGCGGCGAACTCGGCGTTCCTCCAGCCGTACACGACGGGATTTACGGCTGACTTCGCGAAGTAGAGCGACGAAAACATCTGATAACACCAGAAGGGACGTCAGGTCGTGCCTTCCAGAAGCCTTGGTGGGTGGGTTCAGGTACGGGTATTTATATTTTGTGAACACAAAATTGGAGGGTTGGAACTATTTTCCAGGGAATAATATTAGAGCTATTAGAAATAATATTCCACCCAACGCCCATATAGCTAATGTGAACCTTATCCCAAGCTAAAAGAGTCTGCTACTCGAACTCCCCTCCGTGGTTCCATAGGTTCCATAACTGCACAATGTGATCCTGCTAGAACCGACCAATTTGCTAAGCATCGATGATAATTGGGACTGTTATTTCTGTGTTAAGAGGGCTTATTTTCAAGAAAACCCATTGCGCACATTACCCGATAGGGACAATTGGAAAATTGACCAGGGTTCAGTTTCGTCAATATTATGAATGGATGAATTCACGGTTTAACAGCATGTTTGTGTATTGAACGTGAAATCTATTTATAAGAAAAGAAAATCAGAGAATAAAAACACGTTTCCAAAATATCCACACCTTTTTCAAATCAACAGCATAAAAACTACGCACCGATGTATGGCCTCTTTCATCAAACCTTCGAGGTGAGATAATTTGAACGAAACGATTGCATGCAAGTGATGCTTGACATTTCAAACATTGTTTAGTCATTTTGTCAATAGCAGTGCATAGAAGTAAGGGATCTAGACTGCATAGGCAATTCTGTCTTCCTGCTTAAGGGTTCTTCTTAAGTGCTAGCTACTGCAATGTACATGTTGGAATTAGGTGTTCGGGTATTGTGCAAGACACAAAAACGAGCATCACAGGAGTCGAGTGTCTCGTCCTGGGAGCAACTTAACCTTGGTGCTGAATAGTTCGGATAAGGCACTTGAATAATTGGCCTATTTGTTTGCATACACATCAACGGGTGTGGTTTCCATTTATTGAACGATAATTTTGCTGCAAATGTCTACGGTTCATTTCACACTGATTAAGAACTTTGTGACATCCCCAGAAACAAACCGACAAGGGTGAATCTCTACATACTCGAGTTGAACATTTGCGCAATATATGTCTTATTACCTGTGCTATATATATATATATATATATATATATATATATATATATATATATATATATATATACAATTTTTCATGGTTGATTGATCATTACATGTGCTCAATGTATATGTGGATTACAGCAAATGCAAATTCACCCGGATGTTTTTAATTTGCGCACTTTATTGGTGAAACCGGCATAAGTGTTCAACGCGAATGGAAAATGTTCTTCTTACTCGCAACACACGATTTGGTACAGCTTGATTAGACTGGGTCCAGGGTAAATAGGACGCTTAGCTGACTATAATCATCGATTTATCAGTTCCTTATATCCACCGACCACCCGTGTGCATGTTGCCTTGTCGGCATGACTAAAGGATGATGCTGTTCTGAATATATTTAAAGACGAGGGCTTGCCTCGCAGTACAGCTACTTGCTATATGATCGATCGACAACTGTTTCATGAACCCAGAAAATCTGCACATGCTAGGCACATCAATTAGGCTGTTCCAGGGGAAGAATTGTTACGACAGAGCACGGTGTCCCTATGATTATATTATGCCTTGTATGCGGAGGAATAATACTGCACATTTCATTTCCCCTAACTTAAAATCATATCCTGCCTGAGCAAAGGATAATTCAGCCATCTTTGAACAAAGTCGGCACTAGCACTGCCATGCGGCAATCTGCCACGCAACCATTTCAATCCCACCAGCGCTGCATGACCAATGCAGACGATGGGCACTGAAACCCTAATAACTAACTAACCACTTCAGTCCCAACTTTGAGAATACTGCTGTGAGCAGCGACGGCTTCCAACAGGTCTTGACTACGCACGAAGATCATACATTACTTTTAATTACAGCTGGTAGGCTCTTACGCGCGATGATACGACAAGGCGAATACGGAGCCACAATGCGCCTGCCTGCAGTGCCATGCCTATTGGGCTGTGTCATTTACCGCAGCGCATGGCGCCCTTATCATTTGCATTATGCCCTATGCATGCAAGAACAATACTGCACTATTAATTTCCCCAAATTCAGACTGCCATCCTGCCTCGAGCAAAAAGAAAACAGTCGGCGATATCTTAGAGAATGTTCTTCTTATACCTAAAACACGAGTGCCACTCATCATGCTACCTTTTAATTTCATTACCACATTTGAGATGAAAACGTTTCCCACAAATCAATAAATAGGTTTGGTACAAGAGATGTCAGCATGCAAACAATCTTCGGACCCCGACCCGGCCCGAGCCCGAGCCCCTCAAGCCAGAGGCTCGGTCAAATCTCAAGTTTAGCCCGGTCGAACCTATGTCGGGTCCGACACAGACCTGGATGAGCCAGCCCATCGGATCTGACTTTGGCACCTTTAGCAGGCACCTACACAGTGCGCTACCTACCTGTCTATGGAACACGATTCAATCCCCCCCCCCCCTAAGCAGCCGCATCCATCCTGATCCCGTGTCCTTCGTAGTTCTTAGTCCTGGTGAAGATACTGCTGCGCTGCAAAGCCAAGTATTTCTGTATCGGACGGCCAAACAATTTGCTTACTAACCAGCTACCTATAAACAAAGACGTCGTTGATTATGTGAGAGTTATCCTTGGTGAGAAGGTGAATGTGCGACAGCGTGACAAAGAGCTATCTGGCGGTATTTTTAAGCCGATGACTGAGAAGATGATCGACATGTGGGCTAATGAGGGAATACAAGCAATGCAGGCTAAAGGAGTCACAGTGTAAAGTAACATAAAAAGTTCCGAGGAATCAACAAGGTCATGAGCAAGTGCCGCGCTTGGAAGTACACGAGGGTACAGAAGACGAAGACTTCTTCAAGTAGCTCTTCGACATCGCCCCCTGTAGGTGTAGGTGTCTGCGCCGCTGCAGCTGCCCACGAGACAGACGTGTGCCGCCAGCTGAGGTCAGGTTCCTTAGGAACCAGAGAGGACCCCTGAGGGTGTTCCTGGGCGGCGTCGATTGTCAGGAAAACACCAGGCGAAAGACGACGGCATTCTGCCGGCGGAGGCTGAACCATAGCGAGGGACGGGCGCCGCCAGCAGTCTCTGGGCCAAGCGAATCTGGTCCATACAGCAGCTAGTCCGAGCCGTCTGGTGCAACCGACTCACCCAGCAGCGAGGGTGAACCTTTCGGCCGGCAGGACTCTGCAGTTGGTGCCGTACCCGAGAGCCTAGACTCTTCCTCCTTCTCCTCCTCATCCGTAGCTACCGACCACCGCTGCGATGTCGACTAGGACGCCGGGGAGCACGCCACTACTGATGTGACTCTAGAGACGCTGACAAACACGGCTTTGGCCGCCGATCGGTTTGAATTAGCAAATCGTGCGATGACCGCCGTCATAAGCGGATTCCAAACAGACATAGGGGGATCTCCGGGGATGGTCCAAGGCTGGCCGTGGATAACAAGTATGGCGTGGGCGAAGACGGGTGCGTCAAGCCACGGCCCAAGTCAGGGCCGAGTGTCAGCGAGATAAAGAGCTCAGTGCTCTGCATAGCGATATCAACGATATAAAGAGCCCAGTGTCCTGTATTTTGACGGTCGAAAAGACCACTCACGTTCGACGGCCCAACCGCGGACATAGTAGAAGGGCACGTTGCTGTAGTATCTGAACCCGGCAGTCACTACATGACGTACTTTACCCCGAAAACCGGAAGGGCTATCAACCAAGTGAAGCAGCTAGTCGCCATCACCACGGTCTTCAGCGGCGACATCTGCATCATCGGATGCGACGGCGCTGCTGTAAATACCGGCGACGTTTGCCCACTGTTGTTCGAGCTGAGCCAAGGGAGGCCGGTACACTGGTTTGTGTGATAAATCCAGGGCAAATAAATCCATCTCGGTGAGGTATTCGGCAGCTGTACGGCAAGACCACCGGAACCAAGTCGTTCACTGGACCACTGGGCAAGGCCGTGTCCGATGACGTGCACCGCCTGTCGGTCGCCCAGTTCTGCCAAGTCGCACTACGTGTCCAAAACTAAGCGCTCCTTCCTTATCTTTGAAGTAGGTATGGCATTGCGGGCAGCCGTCGTGTGGCTCGGTTGCAGCATTGCAGTCGCCTTATTGCACGATCGCACGTAAGAGCTTACCACTTGTAATTGAAAGCAACAAATGATTCTCGATTCTCAAATGGCCTGTCGGAAGCCATTCTTGCACACACCAGCATTTTACATTTGCTAGTAGCGGAGTTAAGGCGTCAAAATTGGTCTTAAGTGGGCCTGAATGATCGTTTGCTCGTGACAGGATGGAGGTTTGAATTTAGGGGAAATTGATAGTGCAGTATTGTTCCTACGTATATAGAGCATAATGCAATCATAGTGTAACAGAGTTGCTAAAAATGTACTGTTTGAGCCGTGAAATGTGTATACTAGCATAGTACCGTAATGCTGGGCAGTAACTGTAATACTGTGACCCCGTAAGCCAGCCGACGGGCAGCTCCTGAACTGGAGCCGGTCGGTGGCTTGCCGGCGGCCGCGCCGCGGCGACGGCCGGACGTGGAGCTAAAGTCCAATGGCCGGCGGTCGCCCGCGGGGCGGGGAAAGGACACCTGGCGCTCGCCGAGAGCCAGGGCGGTGGCCAGACCCCCGCTGACAGAGCGATCTGGACTGTCGAGTCGCGCGGGCCTGTCGCGCGGTCGGTCGCGTGTATACATTAATAACTGTATTTCGGCCTCCAAATTTACAATTGAAATCAATTGTTGTCGACTGCCGGCCTGGAACATTATTGCGCGCGTCCTTTCTGTCTTCGAGCGTCACCATATATTCACTCTACTTTCCGCACAATATATCGTGCAGAGAACATAGCATTTGGGCAACCGGAGTGATTCGTACGCGAGGTCGAGACCCTAGACTATTTATGTGCCTACAAGAACGACCTTCACTACTGCGATAATTCTGCGCGCACAATATTAATTATAGCATTTCAAATACAGGCATTAAATACATACATACATTAAAATGTCCCTAATTATCATCGCAACCACAACATTATGGTGCCACCACTCTCCATTCCATTCCATACTATCCGAACTCGAATGGCGCCCCGTGCTTCGATCCCATCAGGGGTAGGAGGGCCTGGCTGCTTGGCTTCGAGGGGTCACGTTACCGTGACTCATACGGGTCGGTGCTTAGTCAGCCTCGGCCGAGAGACGCAAGTGGAGTGCAGTGGTGTGCTGCGTGCTCGCGCGGGAAGAACGCCGAGACTAGCGCTAACTATAACTACAACTACAACTACTACCAGTAATCTACAACTAACCGGTCCTATGGGCTCACAATAGCTCTGGCATCAAAGTGGACTAATATTCTCAGAGTGCTGTGGAACTACCTGAACTCGTCGAAAGGTAAGCCCGGCCTCCGCGATTGCCCATTGCCATTGTGTTTCCCCGTGTTCATTACCTGCTACTCCCTATTGCATAATACCTCATTCGCCTATTAATTTCTTGGACTAATCCGACACGAAAACAAATAATTTCTTACGAACACAATTCAACTTCAACGCCATCGATATCATACATATCTGTGTAGGGTTCACGAAATAATTTTTACACCACAATAGGGGCATCATAAGCTGCGATAGGTGACGAGCACAAAAGGTCCATCACACAATGGCACAATAGGTCCATACTCCGCCGGAGAGTCAAACCTTTACCGCTTACTTCCCGATGCAAGTGGTGCTACCTAATAGTGTGGTGAGTCAAAATACATGTGGAATGTCAGCTTAGTGAATATTTAGTGGCCATTTAAATTAGCATTACCTTCTTCACGTCGGTAAGCACCGCTTCCTGCAGATAGAAGTCGTCAGCATAGGCGTACCTCAGACATACAGCCACCGCGTACGGCAGCATTGAAGTGATATTGCAGCCCAGTATCAGTACCTGTGGAAGTGGTGGTCGATGCCAGATTCACAACCTGGCGCAACTTCCACAGCATCGCAGTTGTGCTCGAGGCTTCTTTGGTGAAGCTTATTTAGGCCTGTCATTGAAGTATGCGATCAGGTGGTGAATATGATGCAGTCTCAAAACATAACCAGCATCGTTCCGGTCAGCTGTGCCAGCTGATCGGCACAGCTGGCTGGCACAGCTGGCTGGCACAGCTGGCTGGCACAGCTGGCTGGCACAGCTGGCTGGCACAGCTGGCTGGCACAGCTGGCTGGCACAGCTGGCTGGCACAGCTGGCTGGCACAGCTGGCTGGCACAGCTGGCTGGCACAGCTGGCTGGCACAGCTGGCTGGCTGCACAGCTGGCTGGCACAGCTGGCTGGCACAGCTGGCTGGCACAGCTGGCTGGCACAGCTGGCACAGCTGGCTGGCACAGCTGGCTGGCACAGCTGGCTGGCACAGCTGGCTGGCACAGCTGGCTGGCACAGCTGGCTGGCACAGCTGGCTGGCACAGCTGGCTGGCACAGCTGGCTGGCACAGCTGGCTGGCACAGCTGGCTGGCACAGCTGGCTGGCACAGCTGGCTGGCACAGCTGGCTGGCACAGCTGGCTGGCACAGCTGGCTGGCACAGCTGGCTGGCACAGCTGGCTGGCACAGCTGGCTGGCACAGCTGGCTGGCACAGCTGGCTGGCACAGCTGGCTGGCACAGCTGGCTGGCACAGCTGGCTGGCACAGCTGGCTGGCACAGCTGGCTGGCACAGCTGGCTGGCACAGCTGGCTGGCACAGCTGGCTGGCACAGCTGGCTGGCACAGCTGGCTGACACAGCTGACCGGCACAGGCGACCGACACAGCTGGCTGGCACAGCTGGCTGGCACAGCTGGCTGACACAGCTGGCTGGCACAGCTGGCTGGCACAGCTGGCTGGCACAGCTGGCTGGCACAGCTGGCTGGCACAGCTGGCTGACACAGCTGACCGGCACAGGCGACCGACACAGATGGCTGGCACAACTGACCAGCACAGCTTACCGGCACAGGCGGCTGGCACAGCTGATCAGCACAGGTGGCTGGTACAGTTGTGACTGGAACAGCTGACCGGTACAGGTGGTTGGCACAGCTGACCAGCACAGCTGACCAGCACAGCTGACCAGCACAGCTGACCAGCACAGGTGACCGGCACAGCTGACCGGCACAGGTGGCTGGTACAGTCGTGATTGGCACAGGTGGCTGGCACAGCTGATCAGCACAGGTGGCTGGTACAGTTGTGACTGGAACAGCTGACCGGTACAGGTGGTTGGCACAGCTGACCAGCACAGCTGACCAGCACAGCTGACCAGCACAGGTGACCGGCACAGCTGACCGGCACAGGTGGCTGGTACAGTCGTGATTGGCACAGGTGGCTGGCACAGCTGACCGGCACAGGTGGCTGGCACAGCTGACCGGTACAGGTGGTTGGCACAGCTGACCAGCACAGCTGACCAGCACAGCTGACCAGCACAGCTGACCAGCACAGGTGACCGGCACAGCTGACCGGCACAGGTGGCTGGTACAGTCGTGATTGGCACAGGTGGCTGGCACAGCTGACCGGCACAGGTGGCTGGCACAGCTGACCGGCACAGGTGGCTGGCACAGCTGACCGGCACAGGTGGCTGGCACAGCTGACCAGCACAGGTGACCGGCACAGATGGCCGGCACAGGTGGCTGGTACAGTCGTGATTGGCACAGGTGGCTGGCACAGCTGACCAGCACAGCTGACCAGCACAGATGACCGGCAGGGGTGGGTGCCACAGCTGGCTGGTACAGTTGGCTGGTACAGCTGGTTGGTACAGTTGTGACTGGCACAGCTAGCTGTGGCTTGCAGAACACATCATTCAGTTCCAGGGCATTGAAAACACCTCTGGGGCATCGGAAGTGCCATGGAACAGTGCAGCTATTGTTAAATAGGCACGAGTCGGAACTGAACATTTCGTATCAGATGATTTATCTAAGGCGACGTTTGAAGCCACCATATAATTTAAATGATGGAAGCCAAATATGCTCGCCATTACCCGTTGGCCGCCACGACGGACCGCGGGGAATGCAACTTTCGCTTGACGTTTTAGCCAAGCTTTAATCTTGGCTTATTGGAAGCATTCCGGCGACAAATCCGATATAATATGGGGTCCGACCGAAGAGGTAGAATGAGGCTATTGACATGGTGTGACGTCAAGTTTTCTCCCATAATCTCAAGTGAAGTCTGATATTTACATCGGCGTGGGATTTATTTTTTATGCAACATAAGAATGTAGTGACCGTCTCGCCATATTAATACCCCTAAAATGAGTTTTCATGTTAGATTATTGCAATGTAGTTCGACCTATTTTATCGGGCATATTAATACCCCTAAAATGAGTTTTCATGTTAGATTATTGCAATGTAGTTCGACCTATTTTATCGGGCAGCATGGTATGGTCCCAGCAACTCGTATTGAAACGTGACTTGACCAAGCTTTAACCCGGCATTGACGGGAAGAACATACGACATTGTGTTTTAAGTGCGGATTAAGGCCATCCTGTGGCTGCCTGGGCAGAGCGGAACGTGAAGCGGGAGGCGGAGCGGGAGGCGGAGCGGGAGGCGGAGCGGGAGGCGGAGCGGGAGGCGGAGCGGGAGGCGGAGCGGGAGGCGGAGCGGGAGGCGGAGCGGGAGGCGGAGCGGGAGGCGGAGCGGGAGGCGGAGCGGGCGGTGGAGCAGGAGGCGGAGCGGGAGGCGGAGCGGGAGGCGGAGCGGGCGGTGGAGCAGGAGGCGGAGCGGGAGGCGGAGCGGGAGGCGGAGCGGGAGGCGGAGCGGGAGGTGGAGCGGGAGGCGGAGCGGGAGGCGGAGCGGGAGGTGGAGCGGGAGGCGGAGCGGGAGGCGGAGCGGGAGGTGGAGCGGGAGGCGGAGCGGGAGGCGGAGCGGGCGGTGGAGCAGGAGGCGGAGCGGGAGGCGGAGCGGGAGGCGGAGCGGGAGGCGGAGCGGGAGGCGGAGCGGGAGGCGGAGCGGGAGGCGGAGCGGGAGGCGGAGCAGGAGGCGGAGCGGGAGGCGGAGCGGGAGGCGGAGCGGGAGGTGGAGCGGGAGGCGGAGCGGGAGGCGGAGCGGGAGGCGGAGTTGGAGGCGGAGCGGGAGGCGGAGCGGGAGGCGGAGCGGGAGGTGGAGCAGGAGGCGGAGCGGGAGGCGGAGTTGGAGGTGGATCGGGGATCGGCGCCACGCAGCGATGGTGCGGTATGCACTGCGGTACATTTTAAACCATAACTGAGTCATTTACATAGGTTAACAGTTTGTTAACAGATACATAGGTTAACATTTAATTGTTTAGCAGTTGGTACACACCTTCTTTTATGTTTTTTTTAATATCGGCATACATATGACGCCACTCTGACGTCATTCACACCTTGCACATCATGACCTGAATTCTTAAGCAAATAATTCATCGAAGCCGTTGAAAATTTCGTAGAGATATCTCAACGTGTTTTCAACTTATTGCGAATACTCGACAGTGGAAGGGAAGCTTTGACACCCCCCACACACAGATCAAGACCGGCTTAAGTGTCATCAGATGAGATTCAGAAATGAATCTCATCTGATGATTCTCTTCTGAACTTCTGAAAGGTAAACATAATTGTGCTTGGATCCATTCTTTCCATGCAACAGTCCAGTCTCCCAGTCTCAAGCTGAACCCACTGCGCCATTACGTTTGCCAGTTAGGTACGCTTGGATATCCTCAAAATAAGTAACAGGAGAGGCCCGATGATCCCTCCCCCACCTCCACTACCGCGTGGGAAGAACTCATCGTCCCGAATTGTTCATGTTACTCTACTGAAATGTGTGGACCTCAACTAAATCTGAACAAAAAGGTGTATCATCACACCATGTACCGCACCATATACCACACCATGCACCGCGCCATGTACCGCATCATGTACCGAACCATGTACCGCACCATGTACCACACCATGTGCCGTGACACATACCGCAACATGTACCGCACCATGTACCGTGCCATGCACCGCACCATGTACCGCACCGTGTGCCGCATCATGTACCGTGCCATATACCGCACCATGCACATCTGCGATCTGCTGATCCGATCCCCGAGCCGCCTCCACGCCCACTTACCATCATGCCGGCAGTTTTTGTTTCCCACCGCAGCCGTCTGCAGCGTGTGCCACCGCCGCCGCCCAGCGCCGAGAGCAGACTCCTCTGGCGCCACGCCTCGCGGAAGATGGCCAAGTAGAGCGCGGTGGTGACCACCAGGGCGAGGACCACGTGCACCACCACCAGCAGCACGGCCGATACGGGCGGCAGCAGGTACAGCAGGTCGCATTCGGCCGTCTGCGGCGACCACGCGCTGAGGTCGGCCACCAACAGCACCGAGTTGAGCAGCAGCGAGTACACGCAGACGGCAGCAATCACAGCGCCGGCCACTCGCCGCGACAGCAGCGCCGGGTAGCGCAGCGGCCGCGTCACCGCCAGGAACCGGTCCACGCTGGCGGCCACTAGCAGCAGGATCGACATGGTGGACGTGGCGTTGGCGAAGAAGTAGCGCAGGGCGCAGGCGAACTCGTCGCACCGGTACGCCACGTCGAAGTAAAACGACACGTAGAAGGGGATGGCGAGGCCGGCCAGGAAGTCGGCGGCGGCCAGCGCCGCCACGAACGCGTTGGTGACCGTACGCAGGGCGGGCACCGTCGCCACGGCCAGCATCACCAGCAGGTTACCGCCGATGGCCGCCACACACACCGCCAGGTCCACTACCGTCACGAACGGTGTGAGCGGCGTGAAGCCCCCCAGCGGGCAGTCGGCCGAGCCGTTCAGCGTCGGCTGTCGCGTGTTCGACAGCATCGGCAGGAACGTCATGGTTCTGGATGGATCACCGGAATGCGCCGCGTGTGGAGGTAGTATAGCAGATGTCAAGATCGAGCGTTGGGGCTAAGATAAAAGACCTTGATGCTTGATCTTTTGGCTAATCCAGGATGGTGCTGAAGGTCGCTGGAGACCAGGCAGACGATGAACGTTAGTCTCACGGAGCGTTAATGTCTTCACCTTGCCTGCTGAAAAGGATAATCTTTGGCTGCGAGACCTTTGGCTTATACCCCGTCATGAATATGGCATCGCGCCTGCCAACTTGCTGTATGATTGGCTTTCCTGCTGGGACTCTGTCGCTTATGCTAGCAGATAGCGTGTACCGATCTTTCCCTCTCCGCCGTTACGTTTGCTTCACTTCCTTACGGGGCCAGATTGGGGACTTACTCAGCTCGTTATTACTGTGATGTGGTACTATGTTGTCGATGGTGTAAAAAGTTGTAGCGTCGTAAGTTTGTGTCTCATTGCCTATACAAGAGCGGAAAAGTGGTCGTACGCACCACTCGGTTTAGCTTGCATAACAAGGTACCACATTAGTATAGCTCAACTGGCTCCATGTTACGTTGCGATTAGATTATAACTGTGTGCATGCCTCACTGTAAGAAGTCGCGGCTCCCGGACAACTGGGCTTGCCAACTGTCCAAACTGTACAACTGTCCAAACGTCGTATAGGTCTCCCTAGTTCTCGGTACTGCCATGGGGAATTTTGTATGATAGCTGCCTTCACTCTAACCGTGGGTGGCGAGAAAGACGGTACCACAGCAGAATTCACTCCAACCGTGGTGGGCGGGAACAGCACTACAGCCACCTGCACTCCAACCGCGGGTGGCGAGAAAGACGGTACCACAGCAAACTTCACTCCAACCGTGGGCGGCGAG
The DNA here is from genome assembly GCA_034440575.1 of Imbricaverruca yamaguchii. Classification (NCBI taxonomy): domain Eukaryota; kingdom Metazoa; phylum Arthropoda; class Thecostraca; family Neoverrucidae; genus Imbricaverruca; species Imbricaverruca yamaguchii. Next base: position 456,638 of record JAOTOL010001500.1, on the reverse strand, counting down.
AAAGCTGCTACCACAGCAGACTTCACTCCAACCGCGGGCGACGGGAACGGCACCACAGCCGCCTATACTCCAACCGCGGGCGGCGAGAGAGACGGTGGCACGACAGGAGCCTACACTCCAACCGCGGGCGGCGGGAACGGCACCACAGCCGCCTATACTCCAACCGCGGGCGACGGGAACGGCACCACAGCCGCCTACACTCCAACCGCGGGCGACGGGAACGGCACCACAGCCGCTTACACTCCAACCGCGGGCGGCGAGAGAGACGATGGCACGACAGGAGCCTACACCAACTGCGGGCGGCGGAAACGGCACCACAGCCGCCTATACTCCAACCACGGGCGGCGAGAGAACGGTGGCACGACAGGAGCCTACACTCCAACCGCGGGCGACGGAAACGGCACCACAGCCGCTTACACTCCAACCGCGGGCGGCGAGAGAGACGGTGGCACGACAGGAGCCTACACTCCAACTGCGGGCGGCGGGAACGGCACCACAGCCGCCTATACTCCAACCGCGGGCGGCGAGAGAGACGGTGGCACGACAGGAGCCTACACTCCAACTGCGGGCGGCGGGAACGGCACCACAGCAGCCCAGACCGTGCCCGTCCGGAGGTGAACGCTCCAGCCTCCGCCACGTCGACGCCTACACTGCAGCCGTCCAGGTGTCGATCACTTTGTGGTCTCGTCGATAGCGACTATCGCGGCACCATCAATTACGAAGCTGTTTGCGCTCACAGCGTGACGGGCGCACCTATGAACCCCGCGATGGGGGAGGGGGCACACGCCGGTGGACGCCGCGATGGGGGCACGCACCGGTGGACGCCACGATGGGGGCACGCGCCGGTGGACGCCGCGATGGGGGCACGCGCCGGTGGACGCCACGATGGGGGGCACGCCGGTGGACGCCGCGATGGGGGCACGCGCCGGTGGACGCCACGATGGGGGGGGCACGCCGGTGGACGCCACGATGGGGGCCGGGGACAGAGGGGGCACGCGCCGGTGGACGCCGCCGGTGGACGCCGCGATGGGGGGCACGCGCCGGTGGACGCCACGATGGGGGCACGCGCCGGTGGACGCCGCGATGGGGGCACGCGCCGGTGGACGCCGCGATGGGGGGGCACGCGCCGGTGGACGCCACGATGGGGGCACGCGCCGGTGGACGCCACGATGGGGGCACGCACCGGTGGACGCCGCGATGGAGGGGAGGGGGCACGCGCCTGTGGACGCCACGATGGAGGGGAGGGGGCACGCGCCGGTGGACGCCGCGATGGCAGCACGACCGTGCTCTGGTGCACTGTGCCATGTCCAGAGAGACATCGGTGTAAGGTGGCCGGATGTCCGACGAACACACACCGCACCGTTTCATCTGCACCACCACCAACGGCAGAACGGTGGTCATCTTCAGCGGTGATGTCGATGCTCATTTTACACCTGGTAAATGTCGTACTACCCGCAATTAACAGGGATACGTAATTCCGAAGGGCAACGCCAAGGGAATTTAAGGCCAGAACGTAAGCAAGCAAGGAAGTAAACAGAGAACTACATCACAGTGGCAGCGCGCCGAGGGCGCATGACTGGCCAGCTGCGTCTGAGCCACCTGGTCTGCCTGGAGCCATCTACCTGGTCACCGTCTGAGCAGAATATCAGTCAACGAAAAGAGATGTGGCATGTGAACCGCGGTGATATCGTGGAATACTGATTAAGCACATGAATTTGCGTACTAAATAACGATAATTAAATCAATCGATAATTCTGGCTCGAAATATGTCTGGGTCCACATTTGGCTCTTTGTTTCGCTTTCCGCATTGCGGTATCCCATCCAACTTTGGGCAGTATAATTTGCATAAACAAGTCGTCTGTTCTTTTCATCAAAGCCACACAGATAAAATGTCATTTTCTGCACACACAAAATCGAACATATGAGAGCTTGAACCATACCATGGGAATGAATAACGAAACGGAACACATAACTATATACATCGAAGTTCAGCACCGCTAACGGAACCTTATAGTGGTAAGATTGACAAATATAATAAATTCGCATTCCGTGCAAATTTCCCAGGTAATGGTCTGGGGAATGGCTATATATCAGCTTGATAGCAGCAGACGCGTGAGAGCTAGAAGTTGCAGTTACACGGCACGTCCACTGCGGCATGGGACTTGGAGCTTGTCTCGATTGGTATCAGCGCTGGACTTCGTGTCGCCATGGAGGGAGGAGCCATATGGTGTGCATATATAAATATATACATATATACATACATACACACACATGTATATATATATATATATATATATATATATATATATATATATATATATATATATATATATATATATATATATATATATATATATATATATATATATATATATATATATATATATATATATATATATATATATATATATATACATACATACATATATGTGGGGAGACGGGGTGTTGTACGTTGAAGACAAGTGCAGGAGCTTCAGAAATAAGGATAGCGACTAGTCGACAATTGCGCTTAGCATACTGAAATGTTTGGTACCTTCGTCATATTTAACAGATAAGCCCAATTTCAGCAACGGAACCTCCAACTTCGACATCAACACATTGACAAACTGGATCTGCTTCGACCGAAATTGCCGGCTTCTGGCCGGAATCCGGCTCATATGCGAAATGTGGTGCAGGTATCTCAGACGTAAATGAGATATGCAGAGTTGTAAGCTTCACAGTTATAACTTAACTTTACAAGTTATAAACGGCAGCATGCGTGTTCAGAGTTAGATGTAATTGATGACATATACACGGTAGTATACTTGCTCAAACCTAGTTTCAATTTTGTGGTGCATGAACGCTAGTACACTTGATACGACTTAAGTGCAATTTTGTGGTGCATAAACGGTAATACACTTGCTCGGACTTCGTCCGCGATCGCAGCCGATGCTGAAGCTAAAGCTTTGCTATCATATCAGATGAGAGAGAGAGAGAGAGATCCCATGCAATTTGAGCACCGGCACACATGCACTACTCCAAACTAAAAATATTTTATCAAGCCGGGAGACGGAAAATAGTGAGAGTTGTAAGATGTCTCCATGGCTGCAGTGATTTGTTGGCGACCGCGAAATCCGAGTGAGTCGACTTTCATGTGTATCCTACAAAAGCTCATCTGTGTGGCTCGGTCTCACTCTACCATCACGCTTTGGCAACTTCGATTGTTGTTCGCTACATTGTTTCGAGCTCTAATGGCGTCACTCGGAATTTGACCTGGTCTTTCAATGTAAGCCTTTTCTAGCAGTAGTCACATTGTTTCACTTTAAGCATGCGCCGCATTTTGTGTTCAAAGAAAATATGTTCCAGGGAAACGTAGCTGGAGCCGGTGCCTCCTCTAACTAATCGACTGACGAAATTTTGGCTGTGAAGTTTACCCGTAGTTGAACTACACTGTTTCGAGTTTAATTTTGAACCACATGCTCTCATGAAGTATCCATATCCTGTCGGCCAGAGGTAAAAAAAAGCAAATGGTGGTCACCGACGGACCTATGTAGACCAATCTGGTCGCCGGAGAAAAATGTGCATTTTTATGGACGAGGACACGTTTTCGACGGCTCAACAGTGGCGAAGAAGTATCAAAACTAGAACCTTTTTATTTGGTCACCAGCCAAACTTGACCGACCGCAACGAGCGCCGTGTGGAACCCACCATTTGCCTCGCAGGCCAACATTTTACCTCGTCGCTGCATGAGACATAAATATATTCGACAAAAAAGTTCACAGCAGATTCACCGGGCATCTGACTCACCACACAACAAACATGTCAGGCAGCAGATCCGCCAGGCTACACGTCAGGCAGCAGATCCGCTAGGTAGTACATGCCAGGCAGCAGACCCGCTTGGTAACACAGCAGGCTCGTCAGGCAGCAACACGAAGCGCGATTTTTAATTACAGTACAGATAGTCCTGGGGCTTTTTTGTTCCCTTGTGCCTGACGATAACTGTTCCCTCAAGTGTTGACTTGAGGCTCAAAGTGCGCCTACTGAAGTTAAATCGGTGCTTGGCTTGCACCTTTCGGATCAGCCAATCGGAGTGGCACATGTCGGGACCATTCCATTGGATGATCAGCTCTTTGGCTGCGTTTTGGTGGTCTAGCTGCCGATGAATGCCAAAGACGGCCTTGACTGAGCTGCCCATGCTCTCTACTACGCTCTCGGGCGGGCTCATCAGCCAGAGCCTGATGACTACATTGAGGTAGGGTTGGAGAGCGACATTGCTTTGAGCACGCTGCCAGAGGAGCTTGAGGAGTTTCTGATTTGAGTCTGCGCAGCTCCGACTCATCGTGACATACGCCTCCTTGACGGCAGCTGGTGGGACAACGTCCGGGATGAGCCGGCGACCTCTGAGGCGGTCAATAGCACATGCTATGTCCCCAACGATACTAGAAGTTGGAGACCGTTGGAGGCTTGCCAAGTTGGCCACCAACTCGATGTCTGCCATGGACTGCAAGAGCTTGCCATTGTGACAGCCCTTACTGTCGCCCTTGGCATCGACACCAGCCTCGCGCCGCTCACAGTGCCGGCACAAGATTTGCAGAAAATCTGATATTTCGGCTACCTGCTTTGCCGTCAAATTTCCACTAAATGCCGCCATGCTTTGCCAGCAGATTGCTATCTCCTCCGGGTTTCCCTCTTCTAAAGCGGCATGGATACCTGCAGTATCCAGCGGCGCACTTCCTGCCCTGATGCTGTCACGTGGCAACACAGCCGCCATCGCACGAAGCTGCTGCATCTTCTCCCTGAAAATCTCCTGGCGCTCCCATGGAAGCCTTTGGACGTCCTGCAGTGCACTGCTGAGCTGTGCCACTACTGCATAGACATCAAGCAGTGCTGAGACACGAACCCTGAAGGTGGAGTCGCGCCCTCTCAGGAGCTTGAGCTCCTCCTCGATCTCCTCCAGGACATTTGCCTTCGCCTTGGAGTTCTGCAGACGGTTTTCGAGGGCACGAGTAGTAGCCGGCAGATTGGTGATAAACGCCTTGAACACTTTAGCAGCATGTGGGGCGAACCGTGTGTCTGACCAGAGGAGTGGTTTGCGCGTGGCCAACCCCATGCTCTCCCCACAAGCAACCAGCTCCTCATATCCCTTGCCATGGGTAAAACGTTTGGTCATGCGAGAGACCATGGTGATGGTGTCGTTTACCCATCTGCAGGTTGGGGCTGACCTGGCATTCCCATCTGCTAAGTTGAGTAGGTGCGCACCATCCCAAAAGCATGGCACGCAGGGCGGCTTTGAGCGGACTGCAAGGTCTTTGTCGCTGTTGGCCAACTTCCTCAGAAACTGGACTGGCACACCTAGCTGATGGTACTGACCATCTGTACATATTTCCGCCAGCTGCTCCACGCGCTTGATACCTACACAGCCGGTTGTCGCCAGCCACTCCTCCGCGAGTGAAGCACCGTCGTGGTTCTTCACGATAGGAGCGCCGACGATGAAAGCCTGGACCATTGCATCATCAGGCGCCTGGGGAACGATGGTTATGACAGCAGTAATGTCTATGGTGCGGTGATTCAGGGTCACCTTGTCTGCCACAAGCGCAACACACGGCGAAGACTCAACGTGACGGGTCACGGCGCTGAGAATTTCATCAGCGAAGGCATCGCGGAATCGTGCCATTTGAACAGATGAGTGGCAGATGTTGCCCACATCAGCACCACTGAGCTTCAGCAACACGATTAGCTTTTCAAATTCAGTCTGCGGCAGTGACTCCTCCAGCACGTGATAGGCCACACGCAGGACTCGCTTGCTGACATCTGCTGCCTCCTTGCTCTCCTTCGTCTTTCTGGTGCTCTTATCTTCATCTGCTCGCATATACTCCTTGTGCTTGGTGGACGTCAGGTGGCATTTCAATGACGCTTTGAGCAGCACGAACGACCGAGGAAGTGTCATGGGCTTTGGAAAGGACGTCCCGAGAGAGAAGTCATATCGGTAGACGCCAGCGACATTGGTGGATTTCATGTCAGGAAGCTGGTTAGGACTGAAATCCGGGTTGCAGACGTCACAGTAGATGACACCGAGGTCTGGAACACACTTGAGGTGATGGGATGAGGCACGGATAAAAGATTCGAGGTCCCTTGCAAATTTGAGGGCCTCGAGCTCATCCTTATCACTCACTTCATGCATGACGGTATCACCATGGATGCGAGGCCCTTCCATCAGCTGACAGAGGCGGGAGACTGTTGACTCCAGCTTCCCTATCTTGGCCGTGCACGCACACACTTCGACCGCACGATGAGACGTGCCGGCCGCACCCTGCCCAGGAACCGGAGCGTCTCGCACGGGAGCTGCATCACCTGGTGCGTCTCGCCCGGGAGCTGCATCGCCTGGTGCGTCTCGCCCGGGAGCTGCATCACCTGGTGTGTCCCGCCCGGGAGCTGCATCGCCGGGTGCGTCCCGCCTGGGAGCTGCATCACCTGGTGCGTCCCGTCCGGGAGCTGGGTCGCCTGGTGCGTCCCGTCCGGGAGCTGGGTCGCCTGGTGCATCCCGCCTTGGAGCTGGGTCGCTGGACGCGTCTCGCCCGGGAGCTGCATCGCCTGGTGCGTCCCGCCTGGGAGCTGCATCGCTGGGTGCGTCCAATCCAGGAGCTACGCCAAAATTAACACATATCAGTGCAGGTATCAATACATCAGGGTTAAAATATTGGTTTTTCGTTAGGTGTGAAATGTCGAAACGAGCATAGCAGGATGTCTAAATTTGGCATGTAAGTAGTGTAATTTAAATTGCTTTTGATGTCTTCCAAACCAAAATTAGAGTTGATGGTGTAGGTAATTATGACTGGACCTTTATCATTTGTTTTGAGGTTTATAATTTAGGAATAGCTGTATTTCATGAACGAGATACTGTTAGAAAGGGAGACATGAATAGTTCATATCCAGGAGCTGGATGCCGATACTTCTTGGAGAAGGATGTTGATTCGAGTGTTCAGAAAGTGGTATATTCCACCCTATTTCGCGAATAATTTATAACTGCAATACATTGACAAACGACAAATGTCACTAAATGACAAATCTTTTCCATTATTCTAAAATATGCTCAGAGCACTTCCACTAACAATGAAGTTAGGTAGCTACTTCCAATATTCAACTATTCTGTTGGTGAAGAAAGGCTCTCTTAGCTATGTCCTGCTATGGCTAACTTTAATTTTGAATTGATGACTTCTAATTGTATCATTTCTGTTAAATTTCACAAATTGCTTGCAGTATCACTGTATATCTCCCCTCAGCTTTCTATAACTGAGAGAACATATTTAATTTTTCAAACCTTCCTTTGTGTGCTAGGTTGTTTACACATTAACAAGACATTAACCATTTTCGTTGCCCTCTTTTACACTCTATTGAAGAGCAAACAATATTTCCCATAACCAGGTGCCCCAAACCTGAACATGGTATTCCAAAGGCAGCCTGACATGTGCACAGTAAAGCTTTCTGATAACTACTTCACTTTTGTATGATACATTCCAATTGATTGCCCCAAGCATTTGTACTATCTTTCTGGCTGTACATTTTCAATACTATCTACAAATATAATGAACAATGGTGATCCCAGTAATGACCACTGGCTGACTCCTGTAAGAACGTCTTCCACAAGACTTTGTAATTTAGCATCATTAGCTGTTGATCTTAAAACTATAACACTATTTCCACATTAGGTTTGTAGAAAAATAAAAAAAAGTCCAAGTGATTTGTCAGACATGATCAATCATTCTTAAAATCATGTTGAATATCACAAATAAATATGTTTCTTTCCAGAAAACTACCATGCTATCCTCAGCAACTGCTTCAATTGCCTTGCAGACTAGGGATGCGAGACTTGCATACTGGTCTACAATTTGCAACTTTCCCTGTCATGGATTCTTAAAAATAGGAACTACATTTGCCCTTTTCCAATCTGATGTAATTTCTTCTAGTTAAAATGACCTACAAGATATGATACTAAGTGGAATCTCCAATTATTTTTCAGCTTGCAATGCCCTAGTACACCTTTCATGAGAGCCTGCTGCCATCATGTGACTTTATTTTAAGACATAAAAGCAGAGACATAAAGAATAAATGCACCTACAAGCCACAGGAATCCTGAGTTGGATTTTGTGAACACCAGGGACTGGTTGGGCACCAGATTTGTCAAATATGTATTAACTATCCCTGGAATGCTAGAAAATAACCCCTCTCTCCTAATAATATTTGCAATATGCTATTTAAAGGATGTTAATGGAGTCTGTTAGCTGGTTCCAATGACCAACTACCATGTTGGTGAAGAAAGATTGTCTTAGACATAAAGACATAAAAACATAAAAGATTAGTGCAACTATGAGCCACAAGGGCCCTTCTTGGTTGCACTCTGTACACTGAACCAGTTGCCCACCAAATCTGTCAATCAGCCCTCCCTGTAATACTGAAAAGCAAGCCCTCTATTCTTATGATTGTCTATGCTGTTTTTAAAGATGTTCAATGTGCTGCTACTGACAATGTTTTCTGGCAGCTGGTTCCAGTGTTCTACTACACAGTTGGTGAAGAAAGTCTGCCTTAACCTTGTTCTGCTGTGGTTAACTTTAATTTTGAATTTATAACCTCTAATTGCATCATTTCTGTTCCATTCAAACATTTCCCCAAGATATCCCCTCTCCAGACCATTGACAAATTTAAAGACCTAGATGAGATCTCCTCTCAGCCTTCTATATCTAAGTGAAAACATTTTCAATTTCTTCAATCTTTCCTCATATGCCAGGTTGCTTATGCCATTAACCATTTTGTAGCCCTTTTTTGTACTCTCTCTAAAAAGCCAACAATCTTTTTCATAGCTAGGAGACCAAACTTGGATGCAGTATTCCAAAGGTGGTCTGACGTATGCACAGTAAAGCTTCCTGATCACTTCCTCACTTCTGTATGATACATTCCTATTTATTGCCCCGAGCATTCTCAGTGCCTTCTTCCTGGCTTCCTTGGTCTATTCTGATGCCCCCAGTTTTGTGTTTAGAATAAAACCTAAATCCTCCTCCTGTTTAGTCACTGATAGCACTTGGCCTCCCATCAAGTATGGAGCCTTCATATGCTGCTTACCTACATGCATGATTTTGCACTTATCAAAATTAAATTTCATTTGCCATTCTTCGGACCACTTCACAAGTTCGTCTAAGTCTTTTTGCAGTGAGATATGCTCATCTTGACCTGTTATTGCCCTAAAGACCTTCAAATCATCCGAAAATTTCAAAACTTTACTGCTTAGGCCACATTCAATGTCATTTACAAATATAATGAACAGTAGTGGCCCCAGCACTGACCCCTTGCTTGCTTACTCTTAACCTTGTACTACTATGATTCATCTTGATTAGGAATTATTGGCCTCTAATTACACCATATCTGTTAAATTGAAGCATTTCCCTTGCCAATCATTTCTGCTGACCATGGACCAAGGCTGCTTAAATCATTAACCATATTTGTTGCCCTCTTTTCTATCTTTAAAAGCCAACAATCTGTCATAACTAGGTTATCAGGCTTTAATGCAATTTCCAAATGTGGCCTGACATATGCATAATAGCTTCCTGATAACTTCTTCACTTCATATGACACATTTATACTTATTGCCCAAACATACCAATGTTTTGTTTCCGGCTTACATGCTGCATACCAGCATGCATAACATTACACTTGTCAAAGTAAAATTTCTTGTAACAATTTTGTCTGACCACTTTACAAACATATAGAAGTCTTTCAATAGAAACATGCTCACCGTGAGCTCAATATGCACTCAGTCATGGTGGATCTCATTAATACGCATGTCGCATACTCAGTTACAGTGGATCTCATTAATTCACACACTATGATAAAAGCTGACAATTTTTCTAATGGCTTTAGGGTGTAGCAACAGGTCATTTTGCACCCAATAAAAGCTCGGATTTCAACATGCTAAAAACAAGCATGATTTAAGCACTGGTGTGAAACAGGTGAAGCCTAGTATATTTGCCTACTGTCCAGGAAGACTTACCATTTTGTAGCCATCCATCCAATGGGCCTGTCTTCTTTTCCTTTGCGGGCATGCCTGGATGTTTACGCCTTGTATGCTTGGGCAAGTTTTGAGATGACCCATAGAAGTCACAATATGTGCAAAATACGTTGCGCCTAGCTCCCTATTTCGGCCCCTCCAGTTTGCTGCCTTCACTCTTGACCATCGCGATAAAGATGATATTAACAGGTGCACTGTAATGTCGCACAGCAGCCTGGTTTTGAGTACACAAAACAAGGCTTAGCGCAGTAAACAAAAAGAATATATATTTCAGAGCCGTCAATTAACCGCCATCACATTCGAGCAACACGAACCAGAAGTTCAAATCGAAGGTCAATCGTAATGCTGGCTTGTGATTGGTTCATTCCGCCAGTGACAGCGGTTCTCGTCGCACCGAACAGGACAATGTGCTGGCAGTTTTGGCGACAGCGAAGCGCCACGGTGGCGACCAGATCGTCGCTAGCAATCAGGCGTTTTCCCCAATGGTTTTGTACAGTGGTCGCCGACCGGTCGCCGATGAAAGCGACGCTCCGGTCCAGCGCGGTGCTTTTGCGAGCAGATTTCTGTTCGCATGTTTGACATGTGCTTGAGGATATGAAATCCATCCAATTGCTGAATGAAAAACTAGAAGTAGCTTATAAAGTCACAGGGATGGCTAGAAACTGTTGCCAACGTGCTTTTGTTCCAAATGGGCTCTTCCTCATGCATACTTATTTTAGCAAATTATCTTTTTTTCAGAGTATAACTATTGCAGGAAATATAATTTACGAAAGCAGTCACTCCAGCAGACATAATTGTCCAGCTCTTGACATTGCCAAGCTATTTAGGTAATTTTGGTCGCCAAAATTGCTGATAGTTGTAACCACTTGGGCGCCGATCCCATCTACCATATCGGAGGTTTTTTTTACCTCTGCTGTCGGCATACACAAAACCTCTTACTTCCCATGTACAGATTGCCTATTTGATATTTGTTCTTCTCGACATCGTTCAGCACAGGGGTGTCGATAAAAAACATTGGGGGGGGCTGAAGTGCGAACACGCGTACCCCCACCCCAGCCAAAAATTCATCAGATTTCGCACACTATATTTTCAGATCTCAGAAATTCTGAGTTTGTATTCGACGATGTGTATGTTTACGTTTATTCAGCTTACTCACGAACGAGGAAAATCGTCAAATAACTGGTGAAGTCACATAATTAAAAGAGCGGTACACAGTACATGTCAACATAACAGCTCTGAGTAATGGAATGCGACTGCAGTTTCATACAGTGGGCTCGGATACATCGTCATCGTCACCGTCAGTGCCTTCCCCTCACTCCACGCACCAACAAGCACACACCGGCTTAAATAAAAATGTGTCAGCGATTAGATGCAGGCTAAAACACACCGGCCTTGATGGAGTATCGGAGCACAGCAGCTTGTGAATGGAAGGAAATCCAACTTCATTGTTTTTACCACACAATGTTAAATTTTGAAGCAAGAAGTGGATAGTCAATCTACTATCCAATCCAAATCTGTTCCATTTCATTACAGTGTGTTGGTTGGCATCAACTAAGTATTCTAAGTAGCATGGTGCTATCAATTTTTCCTTTAGCTTTCTTATCAGCATAAATATAGCAGTGGTTATTGAGGGCCCAAATCAACTAAGTTTTCTATACAGCATGATGTTTCCTTTTTTCTTTTTTTTCCTTTAGCTTTCTTATGAACATAAAAACATCATGGCTTATTGGGGGGACCAAATCAACATGGGGGCAAGATCAACCTTGGTGGGGCCATGGCCCCCACAAAAGGATACAAATCGACGCCCCTGGTTCAGCACGGTGATTTACTGACAACTCTTGTCAGTAAGTTACAGTGCTACTATTAAACTCTTGATATTAAATGTGCAACCTTTTCCTTGACTCTGAAAATCTGCTCTTGCCCGACTTCTGCGACACAAATTATCCATTCCGCGACCTTTACCGAGGCAGGTGCTTCCCTACATCCGGTTCGACAGCGACCGATCAGGTTCATCGCCGGGCGTGGATCTCCTCGGAGCGCTTCCGCGAATGCAGTGTCAACACGGCTATTACGGCTATTTTTGTATTGAGCATACAATAGTTGGGCATTATCGTTATGCACACACACACACACACACACACACAAAAGAACACACACACACACACACAAACACAACAAAAAAAAAAAAAAAAAAAAAAAAAAAACACCAACACACAACACACACACACACACACACACACACACACCACACACACACACAGAACACACAGAACACACGGACACACATAGACACACACAGACACACACAGACACACACAGACACACACAGACACACACAGACACACACAGACACACACAGACACACACAGACACACACAGACACACACAGACACACACGCACACGCACACGCACACGCACACGCACACGCACACGCACACGCACACGCACACGCACACGCACACGCACACCCAGGGCTGCAGGGCTGCATACACTGTACACTGTACACTGTACACTGTACACTGTACACTGTACACTGTACAGTGTACAGTGTACAGTGTACAGTGTACAGTACATGTACACTGTACACTGTACAGGTATTGCGGCATCGCGGCGTCACGCAGCGCGCCAGAACTGCGACCAGCGGCTGGACAGTTGCAGACCCACACTCAGCAGCTGGACAGTTGCAGACCCACACTCAGCAGCTGGACAGTTGCAGACCCACACCACAGCTGGACAGTTGCAGACCCACACTCAGCCGTTGCAGACCCACACTCAGCAGCTGGACAGTTGCAGACCCACGCTCAGCGACTGGACAGTTGCAGACCCACACTCAGCAGCTGGACAGTTGCAGACCCACACTCAGTAGCTGGACAGTTGCAGACCCACACTCAGCAGCTGGACAGTTGCAGACCCACACTCAGCAGCTGGACAGTTGCAGACCCACACTCAGCAGCTGGACAGTTGCAGACCCACACTCAGCAGCTGGACAGTTGCAGACCCACACTCAGCGACTGGACAGTTGCAGACCCACACTCAGCAGCTGGACAGTTGCAGACCCACACTCAGCAGCTGGACAGTTGCAGACCCACACTCAGCAGCTGGACAGTTGCAGACCCACGTCGACATTAGCTGGTGCACCGCCGCGATGCCGGAATGGTCGCCATTACGCTGAGTAAGTGCCGAGAACCGGTGAAATCCCACACCGGGCAAATACGCAAGCCGAGTTTCGCACGGTGCTGACCGCTTAAACACACACAATCGTGGGACGTCGCTGTCGGCGGCTCACAAACGTCGGCCTCACGGTGAGCTGTACATACCGGCTTGGGAATGTATATATATATATATATATATATATATATATATACATGTATATAATATATGGGCATATTTATGTTAAACGAAGTACGTGCTATAAAATGCTAATAAGTGTTCAAAATAGCATGAGAATAACTCTTGAACAAATCGCACAATTTCTTTATTTGCATCCCGCCACCTGACTGGGCGAATTTAAACACACTGGACTGCTGGACAGCGAGGTTCACACGGACCGCAAGCGCGACCACGTCGTCAGGCATGCTGATACATTGAGCCATTCCACTCGAACCTCACTAGGGTGACAAACATTCTTAGAACCGTGTGCTTGGATTCAGCGATGACGCACCAATAGAGAGCGATACTCGCGTGTGGTTGAGAGCGTCGATTCTCCGTGTCGCTTGGCTATGTACAGAACAGTGAACAATGAGCATCGCTGAGTACCTGCAACTCAGCACGGCCCCATCGTCGAAAAACGGACGGCACAAATCAACCACCCCTCCCCAGCCCCACCCAAAAAGAACAAAAAATCGGCATGCCGGCATCCGCCCCTTCGGATCTAGACTAAGACCGACTTCCTCATGACTTTCTGTTTCTATGCGAGACGTCAGCCGAGCAGATGAGGTCAACAGGGCACCCAGGCAATTGGCCGGCTTGCCGGTTCGCCGCCACGTGCAGCGGTTCGCCGCAGCGGTCACTCCGCAGCGCAGGTAGTACACACGTGCCACGGGCTGGCTGCTCGGGATAGCCTACACAAAGGTGTTTCGCAGGGATACCCGTCGCCGAGAGGAGCATCGCTTGAAGAATTATCAGCCAAGGGCGAAACACTTGGAGGCTCGCTTCGAATCAGACGGTCTGGAAGTGCCTCACATGAATGCTCGAAGATTCCTTCCGTGAGAGTGGCTCGCTTCGAGTTTCCGCCCTGGGTGTGCACCGTCGGTCGGACATGGGCGAAGGCGCCGGCGGCCACCGGACACGGCGAGCGGCCCGCGCCCTGGCGGCGGCGGCCCGAACTACGGCGCCGCCCGCACCGGCTCCTGAAACGACAAAGAAGGTCTGGTGATTGGGTGGTTTGGGCTCATGGTTCCGCTGTGCCGGTGACATGGCTGCCTGAAGTCGGGCCCACGGACAACTCCGACAGTCACCTGCGCCCAGCCTCGAAAATGCAGCGAACTGTATGATGAGTTAACTTGACGGTTAGCGTGTAAGCAAAATATAACAACCGGGTTAGCATTTTGCCAGACAGGTGATTTGGACAGTCACGGGTGGATGCTAGTGTACTTCTGGTATTGCCGGTGAAACACCAATCGAAATATTGGTGTTGCAGTATTATAATTTCCTTTCTAATGATTATCCAATACTGGTATTCATTTGCAGAATGGTAAAAGGGCACCGAACTCCTTGCAAAGAAAGAGACAAATGTTACTCAATAGCTCAGAGTTCAACAGACCAGGGCCTTCTCCATTGATGGAAACGGCGATGCATTTGGTTCTTCTAATGGAACACCTATGATTTTCAAATTGATGCCGATTTCCAGATTTATGCTCAATTTATGCCCGCGCATTGAATAAATATGGTTTATTTATATGTGTTGTCAGCGCCAATCATTATTCGATGCCTCCTTTGGTTATAGCTGCAACTGAGCATGTGCAACAAGCACCTCACCATAGGGGGTCAGACTTGGGAGGGTCCAGTGTGTCATAACCTCCTCATTTGGCAGGCTGGGCTCGTGTGTAGCTCGAGTGATGGGCTGTGGACAATAATTGCGAAGCATCTCATACCTTGTTGTAGAAGACAATTAGAAGAGCGACACCTGATAATATTTGGTGAACTGGAAATGTACAATTACTGAGGATAATCCATACAGGTCTCTTATCATTTCGACAGACACATACACTCATGCATATATATATATATATATATATATATATATATATATATATATATATATATATATATATATATATATATATATATATATATATATATATATTTTCATGCTACCACATTACTTGTCTACTCGTCAATCGCATAGCCACGTGATGTCTAGAACACCGCAGAGACGTTCTTTACTCGAAACACCAAATGGAACCAGACTGGAGCACGCATATGCTGTAGGCTTATTTTTTTAGTTCAGTTATATTCAGGAACAATTATTTCTCATCAACTCAAACTCAAATACATTCAAGAGTTAATAATCGGCATAGAGCAGCCACCAGCATCGGCCCAGAATGACAAATCGCGACGAGGTACCTTCAGCAGAGACGGATTCAGAATAGATGGGCAAGCGACTGAATTCAATGCATCAGGATGAGCTGGGTCCTATAGAGTCTATGAGGGTGACCAAGGCTTCCTCCACCTGGTGAACAAATTTAATGTTCGCTGAAATGAACAAGCAAATACCCCAGTCCTGGGCTTTCATCACTTGCATTTATCCCGTGCATCACCGTAACATAAACGATCCCTAATCGAGTACCAAGTTAGTTATTTGGGCTTTAGGGCGCATCGACTGCATTGGTAATTTAGCGCTCATTGATCGAGTACTGATCAACATGTCATCCCTATCCTGGTCGCCATTGTTGATGACCCTGGGGTAGTTTGGTAGTGCCTTAACCCGCGCCGTCTCTCCAGTCAGATCCTCACACCCCATCGCGGGGCGGATAGTAACCCCTTCTAAAATAAAAACTAAGCGTCGCACGAAAACGAAAGAGGTGTCATCGGAAAGCGCTCGGCGCGTGGGGTTCGGATCCATCTCCCAAAACAATTTTTCCCCAAGTGACGTCACCAGGGAGCTAGATTTTCACGACTTTTCTCGGCTTACATTACGTTTTTGGCTCTGGGGAATTCATTTTGGGGATATATGAAAAACAAAATGTATTTGGAATGAGAAAAGGACAGCGAAATCGACAAAGGGCATGAAATTATTTGGCCCCCGATTTTTTTAAATTCCAAAATATTGAGTGTTCAAGTTTTCTTTAATTGTCCTTTTCCAATGGGTAGAGCAGACCGAGAAACGTTATTGGAGGTCAATTTGCCCCAATAAAAATGCTAACTTTAGCAAGAAGTTTCAATTTGAACTGCAATTGGCAAATATGCAAAATTTATGTGTAGTCAAAAACGACAAAAAATCCACTGATACGATTTGTTGCATCCCTAAAGATAAGCAAACGCTGAAAGATTCATTAAAATATATGTATCCGTTAAGGCGTGACAACTGGTTGAACTTTTTTGGAGGTGACCTCACTTGACCTTGACTAACTCGTTGACCCTAAATGACCTGGCTTCAATATTTTGACACAGCATGCCAAATTGATGTGGGAAAAGGTATGCCAAATTTGGGAGCGCTGCCGCGCGCCGTTCGTCCGCTATCTGCGAAATACCTGAGGGGGGGGGGGGCGGTTGAAGACCCCCGGAGACGGGACGGGTTAATAGCATTGCAAGACTTTACATGCATCCGTCCCGGTTTGCTTGGGTACATCTTGGACTGGTGTGTCCATAATCACTCACAAAATAACTGTTTTAGATAGAATACACCTTCATATATCAGGGAAAAATGAAAACCGTATCTTGAATACGATATAATAAGCCGTATGAATAACAATTAACGTGTTTTTAGATGCAAAGCAATGCAAAATTATTAAGTCCAGTGTACTAATCCAATGAAGCGAGGACGAAAGAGGGACATTCCCCTGACCTATATGCAATTTAATTCCCGTTTTACGGCTACTCTGGTATTTAGCTTGCCCCCCATCGTTCTCTTTCCTTAAATGAATCGTGGCTCGTGCTCCCTTGGAAAGTGGTGCACGCCTTCGAAATTATTTATGGGACGTGCCAAAGGTGGAGCCTGTCCGGCCGCCTATCAAATTACGACTTACGACTTCGTCACAACCAGTGGCACGTGGGCGAGGTCGTAGTGAGCGGGGAATGTGGGCTACTGGTCTCCTCCGACACTTTTCGGCGTCTCCCACACTGACTGGAGGGAGGCACCCCTCTGACCGGAAAAAGGATCTGACCGGAAAAAGAGAACAGATGCAATGGACCGCCCTATTGGATCGATTCTCCTTGAAATGCTGCTACCCATGGGTCCCCTTTGTGTGCAAATGCGACCACCCAGGGGCACCCGAGTGCACCCCTTCAAATTTGCTCAGTCGGTGGAGCTCCTCCAGAGGGGTGGCACTCCGCTGACAAGTCGCCACACTAGTGCCGCCGCTGCTGCGTCCCTGCACCGGGCGACGGTCGTCCGAACACCCACCGGCTGCCCTACACTGCGATCCGCCATCTCTGATGACAACAATCATGACGCGGCGCGGCCAAGGTAACGGACAAAGCACGCTGGTGGCTCTGGTGGTGCTGTCAGCAGCGGAACACCCGACACCGATCTGCGGACGTGCAGAACTGTCGCTCACAAGTGCCGAACCGCTGCAATCAGCCGTCTAGACCAGTGACCAATGGTCAATTCCGGCCTAGCCATGAGCTCATGGCAAGGGGGAGAGAGAGAAAGAGAAGAGAGAAGGAAAGGCAGAGGGAGAGGCAGAGGGAGAGGGAGAGAGAGAAAGAAAGAAAGAAAGAAAGAAAGAAAGAATGAAAGAAAGAAAGAAAGAGAGAGAGAGAGAGAGAGCTCACTTGTCAAAACACATTGCAGGTCGTGGCTCGGGGTGCAGTTTTAAGCTGGAACTGTCGTCGCATTCAATCCTTGTCCAGGCTTGGACCACCTAGTCGCAGTTCAGGGTTCCAGAGTCGACACCCTTACCGTTATTTGGATATGAAGCATTTCATGGGCGCTCCAACGAATCTCAATTTTCTATTCACGTGAGGCTACATTTTTGTGAGCAGGTAGGTACGGGAACTGGGGAGAGATTTGGTCTGGTGCGGCGGTAGCTGCGGGCGCAGATCACCATCAGTGAAGTGCCGGCGCATAAGGCAGGTGATGGTGACAGACTGGATTAACCAATTAACAATCAAGGCCGGTCGGTTGGCCGATCCAACCGTTCATCGCTTGCTCCGGAATTGCATGCCCCACTAAAGAAATCAGCTGTGCATGCATATTCATCTTCTGGAGATGCCTCCAAACCCAAACAGCGCCGCGTCTGTCTGTCAGTGACATGTGCTGTCTTGTCCAATTCTATCACACCCCGTACATTCCATTCATCTCGGGCTACCCAGCACAACTCCACCGAAGACTGCACTAAGCTACCCAGTACCCATTTCCACCGGGCGGCACAGTCCCACCCCACGCTACGCCTGCACCCGATCGCCACATACCACCCCACCCATTGCAGCGCGCCAGACGCGATTTATGCGTGCCGCAGACAATGGCGCTGTTGCACAACCAGCGCGTGCCGCTGTCACTCCCAGCCCACGGAATGGGTGTCGCTCCGGCGCCCATGTTGGGCAATGGAAAGCGTGCCGCCATGTGTGACAGATGACGGCTTAGCCATCCATCTTTCACTAGTGGACGATCACCAGGGAATTAACGTGGCTGTCTGCAAGTGACAAGGTGCGATGCGAACGTAATTGAATACGATTATTTTGACTTGGTGTACACACACACACACACACACACACACACACACACACACACACACACACACACACACACACACACACACACACACACACACACACACACACACACACACACACACACACACACACGCACACACACACACACACACACACACACACACACACACAGACACACACACGACACACACAGACACACACAGACACACACAGACACACACAGACACACACAGACACACACAGACACACACAGACACACACAGACACACACAGACACACACAGACACACACAGACACACACAGACACACACAGACACACACACGCACACACACGCACACACACACACACACACACACACACACACACACACACACACACACACACACAGAGAAGAGAAGAGAGAGAATATATATATATATATATATATATATATATATATATATATATATATATATATATATATATATATATATATATATATATGTGTGTGTGTGTGTGTGTGTGTGTGTGTGTGTGTGTGTGTGTGTGTGTGTGTGTGTGTGTGTGTGTGTGTGTGTGTGTGTGTGTGTGTGTGTGTGTGTTGTGTGTGTGTGTGTGTGTGTGTGTGTGTGTGTGTGTGTGTGTGTGTGTGTGTGTGTGTGTGTGTGTTTGTTATCATTAACCAATTTCAGTTTATATTTTATAGGCATGCCTGTATATATGTATATGTATACATATTATCGTTATTATATTAGCAAGATCCTTTTATACATGGATGGAAATGATCCAACGCAATGCTCAAGCTAAGTTGGTTCAAAAGTTGTGCCTCATCGTTGTGCTTCATCGCCGAGCACAAGCGGGTGTTATGAGCCACTCAGAACTGGTTGACCACTTCGGGTCCGTTCAGGAGTACTGAGGTAGTGGAGTCAAACCCGCTATAGACCCAGATTGATGAGACCGTGCGAGCCGAGAAGGTTGGATGCCAAAATTACGGCACATGTTCATACCGTCACTCTGTCTTTCGCACAATACATGGTGGTATGCTTTGGCAACGTGCCGGCGGTCAGTCTGTATCGAAGATGGCTGAACTTTCGTTGTAATATAAACGCATTAACAATTACAGGAATCCTTGACAAGGCAGGGTGAGCGTTATTACACCCCTGAGCCGCTTGGAAGATTGCCGATATAACAATATCACGTGCACCAGGTAGCGTGCAGCGGCTGCCGTCAGCTTCTCACTACAATGCCGCACTGGCAGGCCAGCCGGCGGTCACAAAGCTCCCTGTATCAGCTGTCCAGCATGTGCCTGGCACAGCCCGGCACTACACTCTCCTGGTCGGTGGTGGTCAGCGACTCCTTCAGTGCCAGCCAAGCCCACACAACGAAAGCCGTACACAAACCGGCATCAGTGATGCAATTACTCGGAACATCCACGGCACGTCCCAATGCCAACCGCATCAGATATCACTGACCAAGGGCGTCGCCCTTCCACAAAATTCATGCCTAAGCAGGTCAGTCGGCGTGACGATGGCGGTCTGCGTGGAGTGTACTTGGAAAGCACACAGACGTAAGTGTACGGAATAAAGTTACGTTGTGTGCAGCAGCGATGTCGGGTCGCAAAGTGGTACCACTCTCCAATTGGGTTTGCAAAATCAACAGAGCAAGATTAACCAAACGCGCTAACACAACACAGCAAGTTGGCGAGTTCGCAAACATGGACGCCACGTGCGCCACGGTCTTGCATGGCTGGTCAAAGATTGTGTGCACGGTCATGCACTCTAGCACACCGTTTGGCTGACGCAACACACGTCACGTCACGTCACGTCATGCGTGAACGGCTGCCTGGCTGCCGGCTTCACGACGCACCAACTAGAGCTTGGTGACATAGCGCTGCCCATACAACATGGGTGTGGTCGCGGGCGAAGAACAGATACAGGTGAGACTTGCAACCGCAGCCTTTGTGTTAGGAGACGATCGTCCTATGTCTAGGGTATAGAGCGCTTACACCCGGTGGACAGACACAGGCACAGCCACACGGACACATGCAAACAGACAGACACACAAACAGGCACACGGACAGGCACACAGGCACACGGACAGGCACACAGGCACACGGACAGGCACACGGACAGAGACACACGGACAGGCACACAGACATGTACATGGACAGGCACACAGGCACACGGACAGGCACACGGACATGTACACAGGACACACGGACAGGCACACAGGCACACGGACAGGCACACGGACATGTACATGGACAGGCACACAGGCACACGGACAGGCACACGGACAGGCACACAGGCACACGGACAGGCACACGGACAGGCACACGGACATGTACATGGACAGGCACACAGGCACACGGACACATGCAAACAGACAGACACACAACACAGGCACACGGACAGGCACACAGGCACACGGACAGGCACACGGACATGTACATGGACAGGCACACAGGCACACGGACAGGCACACGGACATGTACATGGACAGGCACACAGGCACACGGACATGTACATGGACAGGCACACAGGCACACGGACAGGCACACAGGCACACGGACAGGCACATGGGCGCACGGGGAGCACATGCCAGCGATACGTCCCAGGCCGACAGGGCCGCCAGTGCCTGGTGACGTCACGTGACGTCACCGGCGACCCGAGTGGGTGGCCAGAGCGCGCCTGGCGGAGCCGACACCATCTGCCGCAGCCACCGCGCTGCCGCAGGAAAGTGGGCCGCACTGGGCCGCAGTGGGACGCAAATCCGGGCCGACTCGAGATCCGAGGGGCGGATCGCCTCTCGAGCCGTGGCCCGAGCAAGCTCTACCCGAGAGTGCGAGGCCGGCCAGCGTGGCACCATGACATAGTGGGAAATTTCCTCTCGTCTCCCTCTCCCTCTCCTCCACACTCTCTCCCTCCCTCCCCGCCTCCCGCTCTCTCCCCCTCTCTCTCTCTCTCTTGTCTCCACCCTTCTCTCTTCCCTCTCTTTCTTTCTCTCTCTCCCTCTAGATCTATCTATCTATCTATCTATCTATCTATCTATATATCTATCTATCTATCTATCTATCTATCTATCTATCTATCTATCTATCTATCTATCTATCTATCTATCTATCTATCTATCTATCTATCTATCTATCTATCTATCTATCTATCTATCTATCTATCTATCTATCTATCTATCTATCTATCTATCTATCTATCTATCTATCTATCTATCTATCTATCTATCTATCTATCTATCTATCTATCTATCTATCTATCTATCTATCTATCTATCTATCTATCTATCTATCTATCTATTTATCTATCTATCTATCTATATATCTATCTATATATATCCATCTATCTATATATCTATCCCTTTCTCCCTCTCTCTTTTTTCTCTCTCACTCTCTCTCTCTCTGCCGTGAAAAATCAAACTCCACAGATTTTGGCGATACATCCAAAACCACAAGCTTGCACAATGGCAACCCTACGGAAGCATTTGCGTTCCTCATCTTTATACCACGGTAACATGGGCGCAAGCTTGCATCCCCTACGAATTCGACATTCCAAACTAATAATTTCTGATAACACCCGACACGACAACTTGGTGCCATGCACCAGCACAATATGCTTGTACTTGCACACCGCAGCATGATTCGATGCATAACCATGCGGCTGGGCCCTCGGAATACCACCGACATTGCATAGGTTTGCCCAGATACCCTTGAAACATCAGGTGTATGCGTTGCTTTGTCACGCGCCCATCATGCAGGCAGACTGCTGGCTGACTACTGACTCCTGACTGACTGCTGACTGCTGACTGACTGCTGACTGACTGCTGATTGCTGACTACTGACTGACTGCTGATTGCTGACTGTTGACTGCTGACTGACTGCTGACTGATTGCTGACAGTGTGCTGTCAGCAATCAGTTTCCGGATTTTTCGCCGGAGGAAAAAAACGTGACGCGGTAAAATTAGAACCACACAGACGTTGCGCAGGGACGACACAAAGCCCTTTTAGAAAACATGCAAAAAGCAACAGGAAAATGTATGTGGCGTTGGCACTTCAATGGCACTATGGGATTGATGTGAGAGGGTGCGGACTTCCTGGGCTTCAAGTAAGTGCGTTGGTACATCGCATACACGCTTATGCTGACATAATGGTGGCATTTTTCCCGTTTGCATTATGCATTTGCCGAACGGCGTGTGGTTAATGGATTGCTATGTCATTGCGGTTATCCTCGTCAAATCAATATATCACTATGCAGATCTGGCTTAGACCAGGTCACATCTTTTCGACCAGGTCCACATGGGAGTAGACTATGTATGCCCGCCACGTGCGCTATGTATGCCCTCCACGCTCACCATGTATGCCCTCCACACGCACCATGTATGCCCGCCACACGCACCATGTATGCCCTCGACACGCACCATGTATGCCCTCCACACGCATCATGTATGCCCGCCACATGTACCATGCACGCACGTCGATGTAATCGCTTGCAATCATGCGGAGCATTTTTCTACCTTTCTCGGCAGTCAGGCACCCCACAAGAGTAATTGCCACGTATGCAAACGGCGTGACCTGCCGTAATTTATCAGGCCCGGTAAAAAGGCGATTGCTTCAGTGACACGAAGCAAAGCGGAGACCTCGCCGAGCATCAGCCAACTGGAAGATCCATCAGTCACACACACGCTGAACTGCTGCCACTAGGACTCCCGAGGTCGGACTCCAGCCAGAATCTCTCACGTAAAGCAGACACATCAGCCGAATGTTATGCTAAGGTGACCAAACTCGGCTTCTATAGCCTCGCAACCAATTGTGTGGCGTCACCTGGATGTGTTAGGAAGCTGGAGCTGACCTCGCTCACACGCCACAGACCCATTTGAACTGCCAGTCCCAACGGATGTGCGACCTTCTTGCAGACATTTCCGTCGGCGAAGGCCAGCGAATGGAGGTTATCGCCCACGCGAATGCGCCCGGCTCCAAACAGCGTCCAGACCGAGGACAGAGGGTGCATGTCGTCACACGGCGCTGACGTCACCAGTCCATCAAGCAGCGCGGCGACCGGAACGCGCACCAGCGGCACGACACAAGAGAAAGTACGCCGGGCAGCTTGTGGCATCTCGGAGTTGGGCGATGAGACCAGGATGATAACCAAGAGCCACGTTAATCTTCACTGTGATTGGCTCACTGGAATGGCTACGGTAGACGTTGACAGTCTCAAAATTACGCTGGCCGATTATCAGTATAAGAACGTCAAGCTAGGCTGATTAGCCGAGATGTTTGGCATGAACTAGCGACAAATCAATCCCGCACCTGGCGATGGCCAGAGTTCCCGCGGTCACCTGCCACTTCATATGAAGCCGAAACATCGATACCAACTGGTATGTCCCTGGTAACGAGACTTGAATGAGCGGGTTCAGATGGCCGTGAGGTAGTTGGATTGATCATCACGACTCACTGTCAATCAGGTGGATCGCAGCAGCGGACGTGGTGCACGGTACCGAGGGAGACTGCGAAATATGTTGACAATGGCAAGTCTGGAATTGGGTTGACAACGTGTCGTCCTGCCCAGTCACTGTAACGAATCCTGCAATTTACTCGTCATATTGCATACCCTCCGTAGCATTAGCCAGATTGGAATTTTGGTCTGTGTGGTGTAAAATTGGTACGGATACTTGTAGGCATACGACAGATGTGGACAACAGCGAGTAAATAATTGATCTGCCCATAAGTCATGCTGCCGGGCTATTGCAACGAATCCTGACATATGTGCCCTACATTGTACACGCTCCGTAGAATTAGTCCAATGGCATTCGTTGGTGCGTGTAGCACGAAATTGGTACGAAGGTTCGTAATCATGCTCCTCGGCGCGGTGTGATTTCACGGTTCGGGTTCTCAAATTGCTATAATTCGGGACGAGTTGAGTTGCACGCATGCATTAAGAGTCTGAAGGTCACAATTTAGTGGGCGCAATGCACGCTTATTTATTTTTCACGACACACGCAATCTGGACATAATCACCGTGCAATCTGGTTCTCGCATGACATGACTGCCCAACGTAAGAGTGCATTTACTTAAGCATGTGAGACTAACCGCCACGAGGACACTGTTCAGACTTGGAACATGACTGGCTTCCATGTGTAGCTATCATTAGCGGTGCTCCTGATTGTCGGCCAGCAGCAGCTTAAGGTGCCTCTGGCTGCAGGCTAGTGGCAGCCAGAGGTACGGCAAATATTCACCTGACTGTCGGCCAGCGGCAGCTGGAGGTGCCCCTGACTGTCGGCCAGCGGCAGCTGGAGGTGCCCCTGACTGGAGGCCAGCGGCAGCTGGAGATTCACCTTACTGTCGGCCAGCGGCAGCTGGAGGTGCCCCTGACTGGAGGCCAGCGGCAGCTGGAGATTCACCTTACTGTCGGCCAGCGGCTGCTGGAGGTGCCCCTGACTGGAGGCCAGCGGCAGCCAGAGGTGCCCCTGACTGGAGGCCAGCGGCAGCCAGACGTGCCCGTGACTGTCAGCCAGCGGCAGCTGGAAGTGTCAGTCGAAGCATGGTTCCGGCGCCAAGTCAGCAGACCATGACCTGCTCCTCCCCAGCCGCTGTACCCGCCCCACACATGGACACGTGTGTGGGGCGTGACGAGTGGTTCAGTTGATGGTGGATTGGGGCTTGGTGTGGTGTGGTGTGGTGTGGTGTGGTGTGGTGTGGTGTGGTGTGGTGTGGTGTGGTGTGGTGTGGTGTGGTGTGGTGTGGTGTGGTGTGGTGTGGTGTGGTGTGGTGTGGTGTGGTGTGGTGTGGTGTGGTGTGGTGTGGTGTGGTGTGGTGTGGTGTGGTGTGGTGTGGTGTGGTGTGGTGTGGTGTGGTGTGGTGTGGTGTGGTGTGGTGTGGTGTGGTGTGGTGTGGTGTGGTGTGGTGTGGTGTGGTGTGGTGTGGTGTGGTGTGGTGTGGTGTGATATGATGTGGTGTGGTGTGGTGTGGTGTGGTGTGGTGTGGTGTGGTGTGGTGTGGTGTGGTGTGGTGTGGTGTGGTGGTGTGTGGTGTGATATGATGTGGTGTGGTGTGGTGTGGTGTGGTGTGGTGTGGTGTGGTGTGATATGATGTGGTGTGGTGTGGTGTGGTGTGGTGTGGTGTGGTGTGGTGTGGTGTGGTGTGGTGTGGTGTGGTGTGGTGTGGTGTGGTGTGGTGTGGTGTGGTGTGGTGTGGTGTGGTGTGGTGTGGTGTGGTGTGATATGATGTGGTGTGATATGATGTGGTGTGGTGTGGTGTGGTGTGGTGTGGTGTGGTGTGGTGTGATATGATGTGGTGTGGTGTGGTGTGGTGTGGTGTGGTGTGGTGTGATATGATGTGGTGTGGTGTGGTGTGGTGTGATATGATGTGGTGTGGTGTGGTGTGGTGTGGTGTGGTGTGGTGTGGTGTGGTGTGGTGTGGTGTGATATGATGTGGTGTGGTGTGGTGTGGTGTGGTGTGGTGTGGTGTGGTGTGGTGTGGTGTGGTGTGGTGTGGTGTGGTGTGGTGTGGTGTGGTGTGGTGTGGTGTGGTGTGGTGTGGTGTGGTAACGTGCGGTGTGGTGTGGTGTGGTGTGATATGATGTGGTGTGGTGTGGTGTGGTGTGGTGTGGTGTGGTGTGGTGTGGTGTGGTGTGGTGTGGTGTGGTGTGGTGTGGTGTGGTGTGGTGTGGTGTGGTGTGGTGTGGTGTGGTGTGGTGTGGTGTGGTGTGGTGTGGTGTGGTGTGGTGTGGTGTGGTGTGGTGTGGTGTGGTGTGGTGTGGTGTGGTGTGGTGTGGTGTGG
>JAOTOL010001500.1:397500-420000 GCA_034440575.1 Imbricaverruca yamaguchii | reverse complement strand
CGGTAACTGGAGCAGGTAATGACCTAATAAAGTGCTCCTATATAGGTGACCTGAGGTCAAATGACTGATCTGACATCTGTATTGCATCATTAATAATGTCCAAAACATCATTAATGCCAATTTTGGAGCATTTAAACACAACCACAGCGATCCATAACAATGACAAGCCAAGCCACGCAAAGCCAGAAAAGTTTGATATTTTGACCTCATTTGACCTTGAAGATATTGACCTAAGGTCATGAACTTTCCACACAATAGAGTTTACTATCGTGCCCATCCACCCTGTGAATTTTGTTGCTCTAGCCTTCATAGGAGCTGAGATCTTAGGGGGGGCGGAATCCGCCCCCCCCCCCCTCCAGTGCGCGTTATTTTCAGAGGCCCTCCAGGGCGCGTGTTAAGGGACAATACTGTTGTTTACTTCATCGGCCTGAGATGTCAGACTTCCGAGGGTTAGGGATTCCTGCGCCTTCGAAGAAATTGAAATACCGAATGTATACGAACTAAAATGGGGTTAAAACAATATCTTGTTGATTGTACATACCTAGCACATTACCGGAGAGCTTATCCGTGCTTCTCATTTGAATGAATGCGTGTAAAAAGGGCCACTACACAAAAGGACAACACAGTACAGAGGCTTGCCTAAACCGAATACGATAGGACAGCGCATGGGTTGCCAGATATGTCTAGGAGGTAGGAGGATCGTTGGCAAGCACCTTAGGGAGGTGTCTTGGGATGTATTAAATCAGTACCCTATCTGAACCACTGAAGGTGTTTGAGAGAGCAAGCATTGTTAGCATCCTAATGAGTACGTGAGTGATAAATAATTGTCCTTGTGCAAAGCATAAACCGTCCCGTCTCGACTTTTTGCGCCCACTCTGAGGTTTTTCCATTTCAACGGACAAACAGTGATGCGCAGCGCCGCCAAATTGCGATACCTTTTCCTTGATCATTTCTGCGTCGGACGTCAAAACTTCAACCTCATATCATGTAAAGTTACTGGCTCAGATCAGACCGAAGAGGACCACCTCAAGAAATGTTTCAGGGTTGATATCCCACATATATGAAGAAACATTGAAATGAAACTTGCCACGTGAGTGCAATTGGGTGGTGCCTCAAAACTTATGTCTTGGATCTATGTTCGAGATCAGGCCAGTGACCTGAGGTCACGGCCAATTTCGGAATATTTGGTGGAGATTTATATATTTTTGCAATATGGATGTCCTTCTGACATCATTTTTTACTTTGGTATGCATGCTGAAGCATCATGAGAAGTTTATTTTCTAATTTGCTTGACTTCCGCCAAGTGACCTGAGGTCAGATCACGACATGGGGCGCATTGTGAGTTGAGCCTATTTAAACACTTTTGGTATATATGTAGAGTTTTCACGTCCTGAATAATATCAAAGTTTCACTGCCCGATCAGAATTACCCTAAATTAATCTGGATGTCAGACCGAGTATAAGGAACCTCGAGTGATGATCTGATCAGAAAGGCGGAGTGAGTTGATCAGGCACCACACATGCAGGCATGATAAAAGCAGATCTTTCTATTTATATGAGGGCTTCTTTGCTTCCTCTGATGTGACAACCTATCTCCTCATCATGAATTAGTCAATTTCATCGAAAAGAGAGCCACCGACGAATATTGTGTCCCTAACATCCCTAGAAACAAGCGAGTCGGACACGGACAACATTCCATCTGAAAGTAAGCGTGAACGACGGTATAAAGTTGGCGGAATAGTTTCAGCAGTTCTACTGACCACATCGCAGACGACGGTATAAAGTTGGCGGAATAGTTTCAGCAGTTCTACTGACCACATCGCAGACGACGGTGTTCGACAGGTGTTGGTGAGAACCATTCAAATCTGCTTCGTGTCCGTTGAACGCCACATTATGTTGCAGATGAAACAGTAGTGGCAAGTGGAATGGATCATCTGTTAATCGCACAAGGCTGGCAATATCCTCGGTATCAAGTGTGAGGTATCTGGTATGCTTGAAATGACCTTTCCGTTCAACAGAAGTTGCGTCATTGCTACAGAGACGAGGGTGCATCTCGTTAATATAATCTGGGACAAATACCTCTCCGCCTTGTGCTCAGGCATGTCTTTGTTCAGCAAGTTAAACACGAAAACCGATTTCACAGGTCACATGTGGGAATTATCACGGTACTAATTCCATCAGTGAGTTGCTGTTATGCATTTGCTAGCCTGATACCCTGGAAAGGCTATGTTGTCTCGTCTTCACCGTCTTCCACATTTTACCGAAGTTCTTTACAGTCGGCTGAAACATTTATGAACATCCCATCTGGCATGTGTCGGGTCCTGCACACTCAAAAGTGATGCGCTTGACACCAGTCCTGGTGTTATGCAATGCATATGCTTAGTACTGCGGCAGCAACAATAATCCTACTGGTGCTGTTACAAAGTGTCGCTACTCGGATTATCACCCAGACGACGATGCTGATGGGAATACAGGGACTCGGAAAAACTGGACTAAATGTTTTTTTTTAAGTTCGTTGAAGATGTGATGGGATCTCTGAAGTCAAGTGAACCGGAGGCTGACTTCACAGGTCAAGGAAGTCAGTGTTCATCAAGCACTGCGCGCAACGCAGCTCAGCCCAGATTCCGTATGCTTCTCACGGGCTATCGTACCCTTCAGATAGTCTGTTGTAATGCCCAAGATGACACTGGTATCTGCCATGCTTGGGCTACCGATACATAATCTTGCTCAGGACCTCGTCTAATAAGATTTTACTTGGGGCCGCTACAATTGACCTCAACGGGAAAAAGCAGGCCACTCCCCTTCCATCAGTAATGCTTAAACACGGCAAATGCGTCTGGACTTGAGGCGACGCTCATGAGCAGAAGGAAGGAACACCTACCGCCGCAGTCAGCATGTCAGTGGAGACACTGAGCTTGCTCGGTAAAAATTTGCAACACCGTCGCCGTATCATTCAACACACAATGACAAATGATTTGGCTTAATCAGGACTAAGGAGCTGTGATTAATGGGCACTGGTTGGCTGCAAGTGAAACTAGTGCAGGGAATGCGAACACCGTCGCAACTGTGTTGTTGCCAGCCTCCTTTTTCTGGTAAGGATACTTGGCTCATGAAAATGTCCAAAAGAAAAGTGTCTGATCCAATATCCAATGCGCAATGTTTTCAATTCAAAGCGCGCCAATTCTCGACTGACCTGCTGGCCGTCGGACGACGATGCCGAGCCGCCGCTGTTGCGTCGCGATCCGGCTCGACACAGCACGGCGTCGGGCGGCGCGTGCTGGTCACAGAACAGGGAGCGTCCGGCGACGCGCACCTCCTGGCGGCCCAGGTCCTGCTCACAGCTGGTGCAGCGCAGACACGCCACGTGGTAGACAACGCCGGCCATCGGCTGCACGCCGTCCTGCGGATACACCATGTCGTCGCAGCGCCGGCAGCGCGGATACCAGCCGTCGTCGGGGCACTGGTCAGGCGGCGGGCGCGGGACCGACGGCCGGCCCGGCTGGCGGCCGGCGGTCGCCCGGTACCGGCCGCGCCGGTCCACCGTCCAGCTGTCGATGCTGACGCCAGAGCGCGCGTCGTCGCGCGGCTCATCCGAGCGCGCGTCGGCGTCGTCGAACTTGGAGCCAAGGTCGTCCCAGCTGGCCGGGTATCCGCGCACGGTGCCGCCCAGCACGGTGTAGAGGTCGGCGCGGCGTAGTCCGTTCATGTCGCCCTCCTCCAGCAGCGCCTGCGTGAACGCCAGGAACGCGGCGGGCAGCGGCGCGCGGCTCTGCAGCTCCTCCAGCCGCAGCAGGTTCTGCTGCGTCAACCGCGCCGTCTCCGCGTCGGCGCCGACGGGGTACGGCGAGTCCGCGTCGGGGTCTGCGCCGTCGCCGAAGTAGAAGTGCCGGTCGACGGTGGTGGCGTCGGACACTTTCCGGTTCGCGTCGGCCGCGTCGGTCACCTCGTCGACTTCGACGTTCTCTGGCGCGATGCGCTGGTGTGCAACGATGATGAAATCGTCCTCGCGCTCACGTTGCTCGCGTGCCGGGCCGTAGACCCAGCTAACCTGGCCGACGTCCTCGTCCGTCTGCTGTGTGATCGCCGCGCACACGCCCGCCTCGGCGCCGTCGATGACGTCACTGGCCACCTCGGCGCCGTCGATGACGTCACTGGCTACCTCGGCGCCGTCGATGACGTCACTGGCTGCTTCGGCGCCGTCTGTGACGTCGCTGGCGGGCTTCCTCGTGTCGGAGCGTGCAGCACCGTCGCTGTCCGACCCTTCCAGGCCGGAGTCGTGCGCGTCACTGCCGGCCGCCCAGCCGGCGCCGAACGCGGCCGGCGCGCTGATGACGTAGCTCGGCTCGACGAACAGCTGATTCTGGTACTGCTCGGCCAGAGAGAGCCGGTAGCGGACGGCCTGCGTCGGCGGCGGGCTGGCGGGCAGAGGCGGCCGGCTCGCCTCTGCCCGCCAGCCCGCCGTCGGCTCGCCGGCGCCGGCCGCGCCGTGTCCGGCCGTGCCCGCGTCGCTCGACGCCGTCGACGCCGTCGACGCCACGCAACTGGTGTCGCCGTCGGTTGAGGTGGCCGCGTCGTTGGTCGTCGACGAGAGACGGCGTGGCGGCGACGTCGCCTTGGGCGCCGGCAGGTAGCGGACGACCTTGACCTCCTGTCGGAGGTGGCGGTCGCGGTGGTGCACCAGCTGGGTGCGCCGCTTAGAGCGCTGCGGTCGGCACGGAGTCGGTGGCACGGCCGCGTCGCTGGCGTCCACCTGCAGCGTGACCCGACCGTCGCAGAAGGTCACCGTCGACGAGTCGGTCGGGTCAGAGCCGGCGGCGCCGGCTGGCCCGGTCACGGTCACGTCCGATGGGCTCACATTGGCATACAGACTGTCCAGTCCGCCGCCGATGCGCACCACCGTCACGTTGGACATCTGAAACGATGGACAGCCCCGTCATGGTGGTAGGTCGGCCACGATGTGGAAGCTCGTCGAGGTGCCCGCGTTCCTGACTTGTTAAATGCGTTCATTTTAATAAAGGCAATAGTAAATTGATAGTTTTAGCAATGTTTCGCTGACACACACACAACCGAGCTATAAATAAATAAATAAATAAATATATATATATATATATATATATATATATATATATATATATATATATATATATATATATATATATATATATATATATATATATATATATATATATATATATATAATCGTGACTCGGTGTTCTACTTCGTGGAACACTTAGTCACAATATCCAAAACGTAGCCTTTCAGTGCTGCATATTACGTCAAACTGGCATTGAGCTAGCCGGCCAACTGTCCCCGTGCCATGTGAATCACGTGACAGTCGTAACGTGAAACGACACAAGGAAGCAGTTATTGGTTTCAAAAACGTGATGTTCGGGCCTAGCCAGATCTGACTGGATCGCTTACAGAAACTTCTGCTATGGATACACGGGAGCAGACTCGCTCGGTGTTTGCTATTGAACGTAAGGAAGTCCTCAGGAGCTTGTCATGACAGTTTACAGGCTAAACATGACCCACCGACGAAATGTTGGCAACGTTAAGCGTAGAAAGAAAACGTTATCAACCGAACAATCAGCTGACGGCTGACACGACATACCGAATGTGCACCAAGCTCTTCCAGTCTGCACAGCTTCCGGATTCACAAATGTGTAAAGCTATGCGCATACCATCATAATTACACGGTCACGGCCGGCTGCGTTCAGAACACGCAAGACGAACCACAACAATGCAAATCCAATCAGAGGTATATCGTTGGAAGATTAAATGCTCTCCGAGCAGGAGGGCTGCCTGTGGGAGCAGAAAGTCCGTCGCTTCACGGTCACAGTGACGACATTGTCACCGGCTGCAGACAGACCGCTTCGGCTGTGAAATGCGACCCATTGTTCAGTGCGTAGACCACTGAAGTCTCGATAGGAATGTGCGAGGCCTGTGAAGTCCTAGTACCTTGTTAATATTTTCATTCTTAGTATCAGAACCTGCCAATGCCGTGACACAAGGTATGAAATATAGGTAGGTATAAATATAACACAAGGTATAAATATAACACATGGTATAAATATAACACATGGTATAAATATAACACAAGGTATAAATATAACAACTCTGTGACGGTCTTAGCAGGGCAATGCGAAGCACTTTTCGTTGGCATAATACGTGACATGATCAGTGATTTTGGAAGAATACAAAAACCATACTCGTGAAACTGGAAGCACCAATAATTATCCTTTGACACCTGAATAAGCTGGATTCGCCAAGCGGCACCCACGTTACAAAGGAGGATATGGCCGTGTACGCAAATGCTGCCCGACGAAAAACAGCTTTATCATGTTCGGAGGCGCGATCTATGACCCCAAAGAGACACTTCACTCCTGAAGAAAAGGCAGGATCCCAGCATTTCGATAGTGTCGTAGGAATCTGGCGGATCCCTCAGTTAGACACTACGATGGATATGGGGTGTCAAGCGCCCCACCACCGTCACAAGTGTTTGGTTCGGAGTCCAGTTAACACCGGGCTATTATTGAAAAGCAGACAAAGAATAACACCCATGGCAGCATCGAACAAAGGTCTGTGTTTATCGATCGCCCAAAATGTTGTGACATGTACCTGCACCTTCAGTCACCTGCTTGAGACATGTAGGCAAGCAATTAATAACAAGCCAAAACGAAACGCCAGAGAGTCTGATCCAGTGTGGGCACGACAGACGTTCATCTGAGAGGCTCCACCCAGCCAGACCGTCATGCTTTTGCAACCTGAATTACTTTTTTATTATAACGCTGGAGAAAATTAAACTTGACCTGTGCCTACTGATTTTGAGCAGTTTTTATCATGATGTTCCCTTTGAAGCCATGCACATTTTTGCCGTCAAAGAAATGTTTCCAGGCGGAAGTTCGCTGGCGTCAGTCTAGCTGGCATTAGTTATGCTTAGGGCCAGCCAGTGAGCCGCGAGTTACGTAGCTGTGACGTCATGACACGTGACCTGCGCACCAGGGGCCGGGCGACTGCTTGGATTTTGTTACCCAATGAAGCTTGTCGCGCTGACTGCATGCGGCATGGCGTGGGCAGGGAATCTGGGAAACACAATGGCCGAGACACATGGTGGTACGTACCAATACCTGAACACTTCCCGATAGATTCCCATCTCTCCATCATAAGTCATGATGCGTCATTCCTTGCCTTGGCAGTTTCACTCGGTTCGGGAACGGAGAACCATGCAGGGGAAGTGGTTAGCCCTGATCCGGTTGAGGCAGGAAGTGCCGGCGACTGGCTGGAGGAAGGATATTTTACCACGCTCGGCTATCACCAAAACTAATTGGCCGAACACAAGGTAGGAACATCGAGAGCAGCACTACTAACACAATATTTCGGTATGTAGTAGTCACGGAGTAAACGAATTTCATTTTACATACTTTCACATCTTCAGTTGGATGCATGGAGAACTAAGCTTACGTCATATGCCAAGCATTTGCAAATTGCATCGCCGAAAGCGTCATCAAAGCACGTTCACCCTCTTCTGTTCGAAGCGCATCACCTTCGTATAGGTAGTCACCTCCGGCTACGCTAACGGACCAATGGCCGACGTATGCGGTACGAAAACCACGTCATGCCCAGGTCGTATCAAGCAATTTCCATCGCGGGGCGGGGGCATTCGTTTGGAGAGGCGCAATCTCCCCGAAACGGCACCAGTGAGTGATACAATGTCGAGGGATAGAGATGGGGGTGGGGGATGCACTAGTGTCGCGGGAAGAGCTTCTTTTCCACTCAGAAGGCTTCTGCTAAAACACAAGGGTAGATATACTGGAGCGTTCGTGGAGGAGTGCATTTTTCAGTTGGGGGCATCGCCTTTCCATGGAAAGGGGAGTGCATGATTATGTGCATCTTTTATTCCGCCCCTGAGTCAAGCTGTGCGAGGGGATGGGGGTGGTGCAGAAAAAGCAACAGCACACAAAATTCCATTGAATACAATTTTGTAGTATTTCAGAGGAAACAATATGATAGAAAGCGCTTGTTGAAAATAAATTAATAAAAGCACTGATCTAGTTGTAGGTGTAAAATTCAAAACACGAACCTCCAAAGTATGTGAAGACTTCAAAAGAGTTACGGTCGGGCAGGGTGAGACCGGGTCATTTATATTAATTTCCGTCAGGTACATGGAAGTAGACTAGCTCGTGTTTCTCCCAGGCACGAAGTCGGTGATGTTAAAAAGACCAACTCTAATATTTACTTTACCTGTTTTGGGCATTCATTCCAAGCAAGGCTGGATATCTCTCACCATAGTCAGGAGTTCAAGGTCCTTATTTTCAAGACATACTTCTGGAGTGAATACCCCTCCCAGCCCACTAGGTATCTCTAGCTATTATTCCAAGACATTTCCATTTGCATGCTATGTTTGAGACTTGTGAAAACTTCATTTTGAAATAAAGCTACCGATGCTCAGTTCCATCGGGCGCCCGGATTTCGGCCAATGTGCTCCAGACTCGATATTTTTTCTACCTTTTCGAAAATGTGCAGACAGTTTAAACCAAGAGGAGATGACCTAGAAGGTCTTGTACCCCAAGGCCCTGAACAAACTCTTTATACTTGTCCTTGCAATATCATGTCTTCATTTCGAACTGACAAAACTGGCCGTATTTGGCTTTACAATTTCGTCAGTAAAGCCATTATATTATATTGTAAGCTGTGTATTGTACATTACACAGCTTCACATTTATCACATTATTTTATAATAATGCATTTCAACCCGCTTCGAATGTCAATTGCGAAGGGGAACGTGGCTAACAGTAGACGCTGGCTGATATGTGAAGAAAGAAGAAACCAATAATCAAGCAGCACACATATAACCAGACCAACACGCAATCCGCTGATGTTCGCCTTACCGAGGGGCGGTACTGGTATGCCAATGTACTCTGTTTTCTGGTGATATGCATATTGTATGCTAGTGTAGGTTTGTTAGTGTTGTCGAAGGATTATGTTGCTGTCCCAATAGATGCGTGCATGCTCCCGGATTAATCCCGAGGTAACCAGTTCCCTAGCCGTGTTGAACATAGAGGCAGTGGTGCAGAAACATCTAGCGACGGGCACGGGTGTCATGAGCTAGTCGAATCAATCACCAAGCTGTCAGAATGCCCATTTGGCCAATTTGCTAACAAATGAGCTTTCATCTGGTCAGGAATTGTCAACCACCCGGATGACTGTTTAGTTTGCAGTAAAATGGACTAATGACTAAGCTGCATCTTGGCCATTTTTTCCCATGTCGACCTTTGTTTTGCATGCAGCGGCCTATCCTATTTGGCTAAACGCACTATAACAGGTTCGATTGATATTGGGCTTTCCTAGCTGTTCAAAGTTAGGACAGCCAGCATAGGAAAGCCTCAGGATGCCAATACATATGTCATTTGTAGGTATGCCTCCAGTTCACTACAATTGGTTACATCCTTTTTTTGTGCAGATAGGACACCACCAGTTATTAGTAGAGGTAGCCCCAGGAGCACTTCAGCTAGGTAACAAGCTAGTAACACCAAGGAACTCATGGGGCCACAAAGTGAAATGTGAATATACTATTCAGATTACTTGCTTAATATACAATGTCATCAAATCACTTTGCATTACAATTCGGAGCTTCAAATTCTTAATTGTGTTAGATACTCCTTCAGGCTAATCCTTAGCACCACGCTTGATGCACAAATCCACCAAGCAGGCGCACTGCTATCACTGAATGAACCGGGGGTGAAGCCAGGGGGGGGCATTTCTCTCCATAGCAACCAAAGTAGCACGAGATCAGGCAAGATATTTGTGGTTTTCACCACATAGAACCACACCATTTTCCGCGTGTTTTGCGCGCCGAAAGCTTTCCCTATTTCACTGCATTTGCTCGGGGTCGGCCCTCTTGAAGAAAATCATGGCTACGTTACTGGACTGGACCATAGTGATATATATATATATATATATATATATATATATATATATATATATATATATATTTTTTTCTAGCATACACTCATGCAATACTAAATTCATCTAGCCATGACTGATACAGCTTAGCGTGCTCAGGAAAAAAAGTGATAATGCAGTAAAAAATAGAAAATTGGAGGTGGTCCAGCACCCCTAACTAGATGCACTGTTCCGATACTGATGTCATTTTAATCGTTGCAAATTTACATGTACATTGCATAAATATATATGATATTTCCTACTTAGGTTATACGTGAGACAGGTCAACACCCGGATCGCATCAAATTACACAGGGATAATAATGAGCATGTGGATGACTTCAAGTAACACTGCACATACATATACCAAGCGCGACGCGTATAAGTTGCACATTGCATACGTCATCAAATCACCACCCATGATTCCTTGAATGCGCAATAGTGGCGCGATTAGCCAGGAAGCCCCGTAATATTTTGCTAGAAGACATGCTTTATCTTGCGTTAAAAAAATTGATGCGCTGAAATATTAAGGCTGCTGACTGCTGCGGTATAGGTGCCATTGTTTGCTATTTCAGCCTCATGGCGCTTCGACTAGTCTTTGATCACTAACGCCGGTTCGGGTGCAATCGTGTACAATATTGGAATGGGTAAAATATTTCCAACTCGGCTGCAGATTAGACCTCGGCAGGTGAGAACTGCTTCATTGAAATACTAACTAGGTGATTTCCCCAATGCACAGTGAAACCATGCAATCGCATCTTACGTGAGTTGCGAAGCCTAGAGCGAGTTGCATCTCAGTCGTCATTGTGCAGGGAAGAAGAGACTGTCGAGATAAACTACATAGCTGACAAGTAGATAACTGATCACGGTCTGGCCGCCCGGAGTACAGTTATATATCTCCTCGCGGGTGAACATGCACTCACGAACACGCTTGGTGCTCCCACAAATCTGCTGGTTGTACCCGCGAATGCTGCGCTACAGATGTTATCCATTCGTAGCATCTTTAATATTATTTTATTGGTTGCTAGCTGTTATGGTTTTTGAGTGCATCAAATCTTGTTTCAGATACGCAGCAAACGCACTATAAACTCTCGCAGGGTGGGATAATCTTCAACCTCTCGCAGATCGCGGTGGGGAGAGGTCAATATAATCCACAACCTTCCAGCCAACTTTTGTTCCAAGTAAGATAGAAAGACAATGGTAAAAGATATGGAGTAGCTACATCATTGCCACATTTAGAGCTGCTTGAAATATTTGCATCTGTCGCTTTCTGCTGACCTTCCAGGTCAGGTCAAACAGGCCAATGTCTGGGTGCAGTCAATCACCCGTCTTCGCCATAGTTTTCTGACCCTGGTCGTGACGCAGATACGATCTGGTGTTTCAACATTGATGGTATACAAACTGACCACTTAGGTCAACACAAGTGGCACGTCCAAAGGTCAACGTCATCGATCCCGTGGAGGTAGAGTACCTGGAAATATGTGATGAATAGTTGAAGATGACAATGTTCAAAACAGATGGCACTCCGGAATGGGTAAGTGCCACTAAACCCCAGCGATATGTTTCTCATCCTCTGATAGCAATGTTCTGATCTCATCCTCTGATGCAAAATTCGACATGTTATGCTGACGAATTCCGAACAAAATTTATAGAAATATACAACTGTCACATCAAATGTATGGAGCCGAATCACACCAGGGGGTAACATGAAACCCGCAAAATATGCGTATCTATTTTGGTATTCGCTCAATTTGCCGCGTTACGTCATTCGACTGTCAACGATGCCAAATGACTATATGTCGCTTATGGTAGCAGAAGTACCCGCAGCAATTGCTGCAAGTACTTTGTCTAGTTCCATCACGGTTCGTGACGCAACTGGACACACTGTCGAAGTCTCAGAAGATGTTCCACAGGTGAAGGATCATTCTATCAGGGCGGTATAGGTGGCGCTGTACAGATGGCGCTGTGGCGCTGTACAGATGGCGCTGTGCTCCGACCCTGCCGGCGAAGAGCGACACTACGAGAATGAGCCACCTGGTGGGAGACATGTGAAAGCTTAGGTTGGGATTGCTTGCGGTAGAAGTCCTGAGGTCGAGGTCGTCAGCATCGGCCCACGTGATGAGGAAATGCGAACTATGGGTGGGGCGGCATTGCTATATTTCGCATTGCGCATGAAGTCATTTCTGTCATATATGTTCCCTTATCCAAAACAAAAAAGGTCAGCCTAGCTGTCACATGGATCTCCCAGGTGCAGGTACAAAGTTCAGTAGCCATCACAGTAGACAAGACAGGAACAGACCAAGGAAGCCAGGAAGAAGGCACTGAGAATGCTCGGGGCAATAAATAGGAATGTATCATACAGAAGTGAGGAAGTGATCAGGAAGCTTTACTGTGCATACGTCAGGCCACATTTGGAATACTGCATCCAAGCTTGGTCTCCTAGCTATGAAAAAGATTGTTGGCTTTTAGAGAGAGTACAAAAGAGGGCTACACAAATGGTTAATGGCATAAGCAACCTGGCATATGAGGAAAGATTGAAGAAATTGAATATGTTTTCACTTAGATATAGAAGGCTGAGAGGAGATCTCATCGAGGTCTTTAAATTTGTCCATGGTCTGGAGAGGGGATACCTTGGGGAAATGTTTGAATTTAACAGAAATGATGCAATTAGAGGTAATAAATTCAAAATTAAAGTTAACCACAGCAGAATAAGGTTAAGGCAAACTTTCTTCACCAACAGGGTAGTAGAACACTGGAACCAGCTGCCAGAAAACATCGTCAGTAGCAGCACATTGAACATCTTTAAAAACAGCATAGACAATCATTATAAGAATAGAGGGCTTGCTTTTCAGTATTACAGGGAGGGCTGATTGACAGATTTGGTGGGCAACTGGTTCAGTGTACAGAGTGCAACCAAGAAGGGCCCTTGTGGCTCATAGTTGCACTAATCTTTTATGTCTTTATGTCTTTTATGTCTTTAGACAAGATTATTTGGAGCTAGTGGACATTACATAGACTCCACTAGCAGAATCAGGGCCCTTCTGGCAAAGCTGGTGGCCTTCGTGGCCTCCGCAATGCAGCTTTGATCATCCCAGACATCAGCATCCGTCTATATCGTGCACAGCACCCACTCTAATGACAGCACAGTGCCCACAGTACCTACTCTAATGAGTCTCCGCAAAATGTCATGGGTGATAGGAGACTGCGTTCCAGCATCTAAGACGATGTTTGCATGGGTTGCTTCCAAGTACCAACCCTGCTCATACACTTCTACATCTCTAACCTGGTGGCGTTGATTTTGCTGCTGTTACACCATGCAAGTGCTTCAATACGCATTTAATGTGCGATGACATCAGTGATGAGGGTGCTCTCAATGTCTCAAAATATAGCTTGGTTTTGATGCCCTTGATGCCCTTGCTCTGTACAACAACGTGTACAGTACGGGCTTTGATTTGTGAACATTTTTAGGGGAGGCGGGTGTACACTCTGTGAAGTCATTCAGCGGGTCCAAATGGATTGGATGACACATTTCATAGGATCCCATGTTAACCCGCGCGGTCTCGGGGGGGGGTCCTTGACGACCCCCTAAGGTTTTCCGCGGATAGTGAAAGAACTGCCCGAAGAAGCGTGACAAAATTTGGCATACCTTTCCCCACATCAATTTGGCATATTGTGGCAAAATTTTGAAGTCATATCATCTAGGGTCAACGAGTTAGTCAAGGTCAAATGAGTTCGCCTCCAAAACAGTTAAACCAGTCGTCACGCTTTAATGGATAAATAAATTTTAATGCAATTTTCAGCGTTTGCTTATATTTAGGGATGCAACAAGACGCACCAGAAGAATATGTTATTTGTCCGTTTTTTGATTACTTATTAGTTCTGTATATTTGCCCATTTGAGTTAGAATCGAAGTTCTGGCTAAAGTAAGCATTTCTTTTTAGTTGAGCAAATTGACTTCGAACAATACTTTTCGGTCCGCTCTACCCATTAGAAAAGGGCAATTAAAGAAAACTTGAAAACCAAAATATTTGAAATTTCCAAAAAAAATAAAGATTTGATTTTTGGGTGGCCAAAAATGTTATGGTCCTGGTCGATCTCGCTTTTCTTTTCCGATCCCAATTTTGTTTCCATCAAATCTCCCTCAAACTAAACTCCCGAGAACCACAAACATAATGTGGGCTGTGAAAACCTAGGCCACATAGTGACGTCACATTGGGGTGAGGAATTTTTGTGGGTGGTGTCTGGCCCTACTTGTCGAGCACTTTCCGATGACACCTATTTCATTTTCGTTGGACGCTTAGTTTGGAGATTAGAGAGGGACCCTATCGACCCCCCCCCTTCCGGGACGAGGTGTGAGAGTCTGACCGGAGAGACCGGGTTAATAATTGGAATTACTGTGGTGGAAACAAGGCTTTCATTGATGGGTCCACCATCATACTGTGGTGGAAGCAAGGTACTTGTCCCGTCAAACGTATATGAAACAACATCACTGGTTTGAAAAATGCCTTTCCTGGGGGTGGGGGATGATTTCGATACAATGTGGCCTAAATTCTATGAGTATTCTTCTTTGTTGGTGAAGGGGAATCTGCAATATGTCAACATACAACTTTTGCGCAGGCAATGGTTTGCCATGATAACATTTTTCAGGCCCCACTTTGATCTTAGGTGCGTGGTAAAGTAAGCGTATAAGCCATGTAAATATTTATCCAGCACCAATCGAAAATAAATTGAGATTTTAATCGCAAAATGCTTTTGCCATCGCCTGCTTCAGTTGCTGGTTCCTGCGCTTCCTTCACCAGAGATAATAGTACGTTAGAACCCCCGGTGCCGTCAGATCCCATTGTATTTGCCGTACGCCGGTTCCCTCTGGCGGCTTCATCCACCTTATTCACCCAACCATTTGCGCCGCAGTCGCACTTGCGTCATTCCGAGATATCACTACAGCATCCGCGACAAGAGATAGGACATTTAAAAGAGAATATCACCTCTGTTGTAAATAGGTCATTTATGATAGAAGTTCTATTTAAACTTCAGTGCTATGCAACATATGTGCAGTGTTGATTGCAAGGTTAGACAACTCCGCAGCGACACCGTTGTGCTTTGAAGAGCGCCAGAAGAACTGAACATGGGTCTCTTTGGCCCGATAGTGACAAGGTTGCCGACTGACAAGGCAGTTACAGTGCAACAATGCATCACATGCTTGAGGTGGCATTCCGAGCCCATCACAGGCGCTGCGATATATGACAGTCGCGAGAGTGTCAGTTCCCATTTCCTGTTTGAATAAGTTGCCCTGAGCCGCGCTATAAATAATAAATGGCTTCCAAATAAACGGTGTACAGAAGAGTAGGTCACCATGAGTTTGAATGCTACGTTTTCTTCGTGACAGCATTCAACGCTTATTGTTCCGGACGGCGGTTCTTTGGTCAGGCCGTAACAATTCGCAGCCTGTCATTGCAGATCAAGCTGTTGGCAGCGGCAAAATGTGCCGCAGCCAACGGAACTAGGCTCATGCTGGCTGCTGATTAAACGCGAGTCAGAATAAACAGATATTCGGCGCAATTGATAATTGATAACAGCTTACTCAGCCTCCTGGTGATAAATTGCAACATACAAAATGCTCAGAACGTGCGATCAGCGCTGCGTTGGCTTTTCACTAAAATAATTAAAGCATCTGGAGATATAGTCCGAATGGTGAATATCATCTGAATGCCCTTGTCATTCCAAGTCCGATGAGTTTTCCAAACTCTACCCGTCTCATTAAAAAATCAACATGCCCATGAGTCAGGGTGCAGGGCAGTATGCTAATATCCTTGCCTTATAGTCGGCAGGAATGGGAAATAGTGCTGGTACGACCCGGTGCATTCAGTGCAACGTCTCTCGTCGCCCCAAGCGCCGAGGTTTGCAAGAGCATCCCCCGGAGCAACCAGTCCCAAGCAATGCCTGACAACAGATAACCATTGGATGGCATTAATGTTAGATACATTCACGTCTATGATGTAACATTTGCAATTAAATGAAAGGATGGTAAGGGCAGGCAGGGCTGGGGATCTCTCACGAAACACGAAGCAAGTCATTATGTTCAAGACACATTTTCAAATTGAACAGGAAAAGTGACAAAGCAACATCAACAGGGTGCCAAACCAGGGGGCTACTGTACGGTATTTCTGTTTTGTTAACTGCAGTCTGGTGTTAACATACATCCAGCAGTTTTGTCTTGCGTCGCTTTTAAGACAATCAATTTTCAACACGCTAATTATATCAGTTTTGGTTGAGGCTTAATTCGAACCTCGAAAAAGTCGCATGGTCTTCGATTCAACTTTGGGCAACTGTCAAGGTTGCTCAACCAAACCAGCCATAATTTTGCGCGGCGAATTTTCACAGCGTGGTCGTGAACAGTCGGGTTGTTCACCGCTGACCTGCGGTTTGCAGTCAGCTGACAGGTCGCATAGCGAACGCGCCCCGTCGAGGGCAGCGACGCAGCCCACCAAGGCCTGTCACCTCAGAGCCACTGCTGTCGTGAGGTGTGAGGCACGAGTCACCACAGCGGCCACCAGACGCAGTGCTGTCGGCAGCAGCGTCCTACTTATAGACTGGGTCACCGGACGGTGCTTGGTGGCCGTCCAGAATCAGGGCTGGAAAAAAACAGCTTTGTCCCGGATGTTTGTGATCTTGAACATTATTGTCTCCGAAGAAAATCCACTCCTTTCTTAAAATATGAATCGTCTTCTTTCAACTCATATTTTAAGAAAGGAGTGGATTTTAAGAAAGAGAGAAGTCGAATGAACCAACTGAGCCGCCAAGGTAGGTCAGTTGGTTAGAGCGCTGACCTGCACTGGTCTCCTCTGTCCTGGCAACACAGTGCTCGAGTCGCTTCGCGCGCTCGCATTCAGCCCCCGGCCGGGAGTGTCAGTTGGCAGCTGGCCCGATAAGGCCGGGGACGAGCTACTGGGCGGCTGTGTCGGTGCATTGACGGCATGTTAAACTTCCGATAAAAATTATGTCACTGAACTTGAATTCATGGATCGGGTGGTG
The DNA here is from genome assembly GCA_034440575.1 of Imbricaverruca yamaguchii. Classification (NCBI taxonomy): domain Eukaryota; kingdom Metazoa; phylum Arthropoda; class Thecostraca; family Neoverrucidae; genus Imbricaverruca; species Imbricaverruca yamaguchii. The sequence goes on along the minus strand of JAOTOL010001500.1, from coordinate 403,028 downwards.
GGACCAGGATTCACGCAACAAGCTCTGCTTAGCAATAGAACCATGGTTTCTGGAGCTACCCCAGCAACAACTCGGACTCAATTCATTAAAAAAAAAATTAATGAGAAAAAGTGATTGCAACTAATTACTGTTCGATACGAATACTGGAAGCTGACTTTAAAATACTAAAATAAGTCACTGATGTCAGAAACAGTGCCAAAATCGTCATCTCCGACCTGCAATCCCCACCCTTTTCTCCTCCAAATCCAGGATTTCAAGGCATAAATTCATTTGTGTCCAGAGCCGAGCCCGACGGTCGACGCCCGCCTGCTGAGGCCGGCGAACCGGGCTGCGCGGTGTGGCTGCGACGCACCGTCTCTGCCGACGTGGTGCATGCGACGATGACGACACGTAGCGTGACCAACACCCGCCTCCATTCCCAGGCCGACAGCGACCTGTCGACATTGCTCAACTCGTGCGCCGTGCGGCACACACGTGTGCCAATAATGAGCCGGAGGGCGCTGGTAGCCGAACACAGACCAGGCTCATGGCATACACCAATGTGCATCCCGCACTCGAGACAGAAACAGACAGTATGTGGAGCATGAATGAAGGTGATATAATTGAAAAGGATTGGAGACATTTCGGTTGGCCGTCCCTACCAGCAGTCGGCGGCGGCACATGCAGCTGTGGCATGGAGGCCGTTTTCCAATATATTTTGCATCCACAAAATTACTACATTTTTACACGGCTTTAGATTTGATCATTTCTGAAATAATTTTCAGTTAGTGTTGATAAGGCCTAGTAAACCGCAGTCTATTTTGTCGGCATGTAGATGTCTTCGCAGTTGTGCAATGCATTGGAAGATTAGATGACCAATAAACGCATTATTTTCCAATGAAATAATCAGGGCGTCCTAGACTCACACCAAGCAACCAAGTTGTCGCCGATGATTTCAAGACATATATAGGAGTGTTGCCATAGAACAAGACGGCTTTTGCTAATCGCAAAGTATTATTTAAACTTGGATCAAATCTGGTGTTTAAAGAAAGGTATTGCGTTGGTAAAAATTCAGTCCGTAGACTATTTTATTCAGCGCTTCACGAATGGAAGCTTTTGTCCTTTTGACGCACTCCTCCGTTGATGGGTACTGGCGTCGGTGTAAAAGAAGTCGAACGTATTTTTACTGCATTGGTCAGATAGTCCTCTTTCAAATTGTGTACATACTTGCTAATATAATTGTTATCACTAAGTAAACAATATATACACACGTTCTCCGTGAACACAGAAGTTTCATGACGTTTAACTCATGACCTATTAGGCCCGATAAACAGAACATGGTTGAACTACTAAAACATAGCATAGTAAGTAGTGAACACGTGTTGAACTTGCAAACTTTACCACTTCTCCACTTTACGTCATCTGCACATGCACAGTCCTAGTGATATCCCAACCTCGCACCAATTGATTTGCATTGGCGCATGTCGTTCTAACCGCGGAGATGCTCCATTCAAAGTAAATGAGCGTGCTTGCACGGTACTCGGTGCACCACACACAAAAGCAGTTGCACCCCACACAGAGGCGGTTGCACTGCTGCACAGCGGGAAGGCTGTTGAGTCAGCATGCATGCTTGCACGTGCGGCACGAGCGCACCCAGGCAGCCACACCCACGAACTGAGCATGTCTGAATTGTCCTGGTAACGGGTCGACCGCCCACCTATGTTTGTGTGCATTGTCCCCATCGTTCTCAACTCGGAGGTGCCGCACTCAAGTTAGTTGCAGTTATTTCAGCTTGACGACTCGTCAGCTACCATGGTCATGCAATTCAAGGAGCCGTGCAGGTGCAACAACGAGATAGTCATCTCTTAGAACTTCCTGAAACGCAACCAAGCCTTGGCGCCAAAAAATCAACCTGCTAGTATCACACAACCACACAATTAATGGACCATAGAACCTGGGGCAGTGCTGTCTACCTTCACCACGAAGCAAGTAGGGATAGGTTTCGAAGTCAGCATGATCCGTAGCTGGCCCAGTGGCACCTCCTCTAGTTAAGTCCGACGCCATCGGGAGCCCCAATGCTCAGGGCATAGCTTACTTGCCCTCAGCTTGTTTGGCATCCAATATAGTCTGGCTTGTCTGCCATTTTTGTATGCTAAAGTATCAATAGCAGTAGTAGTAATGGTGGTTACCGGACGGAAGTTGACATTTTCGTGTTTCAGGAGCATGGGAAGCACGCTTCACTGCAGGGTCAAGGTGTTTGTGCCCTCAGGTTCCCACCATCCCTTCGCGAATCCGACATAGTACTGTCATTTCCCCAGTCTGATGCAGCACATTAAGCTGATTCACGATATCCTGTAACGCTGATGGACAAACTATTTGCAAGGACAAAAGGCTACTTGAAGAATCAGCCAGAATGAGGTGATGAATATCGGCATACACTTCGATAAAAGCACAAGACCTCGAAGGGCACATTCACTTCGGAGGAATACACGAACACATGTGCCGCTGACGAGAATTATCGATTGTCAGAGCCACCGAAAGGTACGCCTATTCGCCTCCCACGCCCACTTCTGTTATAGGTCCGTTAGTGTTTGCTGTGCTATCACATAAGCCTGTGTTCCAGGGTGATAGCATGGAACGTATCTGAGGCCAAATCAGTTTTTTTATTCGCGTCAAGAAGTCTACCTCCGGGGCGTCAGCTCCCATGGAGGAATTTGCAAGTACTCTGCTTGATGGTCTTAGACAAGTAATCTGCATATTGTGGTCTTAGGTCACCTTCCCGAATACCGCATTCGCACACCAAATGGAGCCACTCATATATGGCGTTTCCGCCACACTCTGAATAAATGTACATGTCTAACGGTCAAACAGTCATCCTAAGAGTAGTACTAGTACTAGTAGTACTAGTAGTATCATTACGCTACTAGTACTACTATACATTTATATATATATATATATATATATATATATATATATATATATATATATATATATACACGTATATGGATATGTTTCATTCAAACTCACGGAAGAAACATTTACCATTTCCTTTTTGATCCACTGCATTTTCCACCACCATCCACATTCTGGATGGTGGTTATGCAGCTCTTCTGCAAGCTTCATACTGGGTCATAATACCAAGACATGACACACAATTATCATCGACAATTGTGCTTTATTGTTTGGCATTATGGCGCTGAATATCGATTTTGCAACAATGTAATAAGAATTGCAATCTATTTCAACCAAAATTGGCCATAATACTCCTGAACTTGAAATAGCCTGCCGAATATATATTTTGTGTGCGCACATAGCAAGCTTAAATGGATTACGCGGAATTGTTAGATTAGCCTATGCACCACGCTGTGTCATGATTCTGTTCATTACACAGCCTATCTGCTAAGCTTACGCCGCATGAGACCGTTCAGCGCTGTGGCCTCCATCGGATTGATTAGCCATGCAGCCGCTCTACCCCTGGTGGCGCAGGTCGCTCAGTGTGACGAATTACCACATGACTGGCAACTGATCGGACGGCATTTGGTCGGTGCGCCACCGGCCGCTACCGGCTAAAATCTGCCCTCAGGCTTTCTCTTGGAACGAAAAGCAGGTATTAAGAAACAAAGCGGGTTGATTGCCGTGAACATTAAAACTACTTCACACGCGCTCTGGAGGACCTCTGAAGAGGGGGGCGGAGAGGTCCGCCCACTGGAGAGGGGGGGGGGAGGCGGATTCCGCTCCCTAAGATCTCGGTTCCTACCAAATCTGTGGTAACGAAATTCGCAGGGTGGATGGTTACGATAGTGAACTCTATTGTGTGCAAGTTTCATGACCTTAGGTCAATATCTTCAAGGTAAAATAAGGTTACACATGTCAACATTGTCTTTTTTTTGCGTGGCTTGGCTTGTCATTGTTATGGATCACTCTGATTTTGTTTAAATGCTCTAAAATGGGCATCAGTGATGTTTTAGACATTACCAATGATGTAATGCATATGCTAGACCCAGCATTTGATCTAAGGTCACCTATGTAGCAGCAATTTATCAGGTCAGTTACCTGCTCCAGTTTCCGGAATCGAGCCGCCCGGCCGACTGCTACGTCGGGTGGCTCGGCGCCATCGTCTTCGCGGAGAAATGAGTGAGTACGTGACTAAGGTATGGAAACGCTTAAGTACAGATTGACAAACAACTGTGTTCAGGATGTGTAGGGAGTAGCATGCAAAGTGGCATCACTCGTATGACAGTCAATTGCATTTATGACAACATTTCAAATGGCCATGTTTGGTTCCATTAACCTGTCATGAACTTGAGCTGACTTGACCTTGGTGGCCTAAAATGACCTTGAAACTATATAGCATAACAATATACATCAAACAAGTCGCTAGTGTTGCCAAGAATATTTTCCTTCTGCGAATGTTCGGGAAGCGCATCAGCGCCGATTTTTGCGGTCTGGCGCTACGAAATGCTTTTACTTTAACGGTCCCTAACCCGAAACAATTTGCCGATTTCCGTTTCCTTGCTTTAAACGCAGCGCCGAACGTTTATAAGGAGGTGCGCAAAAATAGCGTATATCGTCCGGAAAAATCTGGAGTTATGTACGAAAAACCAGAAGGGTAAGTGGATGTCGCTTCCCCTCCAGTACGCGTGTTAATCAGGCATAATTTTGAGTCAAATCGTTTACGTACATCTTGTTCCACATCATGGAAATAGATTCGCTTGAGCTTTGCCCTCGCTCCTAAATGACATAACGCACACTTTTCATAAAGATGAATATTCGAGACCACACTCCCTTGTACATGATGAAAAGAGGCATCGACCATACACAGGTGAGCAAATGTTGCAGTATGACAGCAAATGTTGCGGCTAGAGCTTCAAAACTACTGAACACTTAACACGCGGTTAGAGCTTCAAAATGTAGTACGACATGCGGTTAGAGCTTCAAAATATCTGACAGCTGACAATCTCCCCCCACCCCCCAGACGACTACGGTATTTGCGCAGTGACCTGGCCTGGCCCGAGTTCAGCTTCAACAAGCAGGAAGCGACTGTGATGCAAGAAGGCGTCAGCGATGCGACGATGGTCGTAACGCGACGATGGTCGTAACGCGACGACAATCGTAACGCGATGACAATCGTAACGCGATGGCGACTGTATCACATAAGTGAGCGCAGCGTATATCGCGATGTCGGCAACACAACTGTGGCCAATCAGTGCGTGGAAGCAGCTGTTGTGACTTTGAACGGGCGCGCTGCGGAGGCGCGGTCTCCGAGACCATCACGACACGGACACGACCATGACACAGGAACGACGCGGCGCGGGGACGGCGTGCCAGACACGGTAGGAGACAATCACGGTGTGGAGTTGGCCGCCGGGCGGCGTTCGTGACATCTCAACGGACTCATCTATCATCGGACGAGCTGGTCACCGACCTCCAACTGCACCAGCCAATCTCCGCCGAGATGACACCGCCTTCAGCACAGCCACGGGGCACTTCGTGAGCGCCATCCGGTGACGCTCGCTCGGGACAGGATCACCACTGCCCCGAGTCGACAT
>JAOTOL010001500.1:365000-392500 GCA_034440575.1 Imbricaverruca yamaguchii | reverse complement strand
GGAAAATTTTGGAAGGCTCCGGCTCCGACTCCGGTTCCGGGAAAGTATCCCGGCTCCTACTCCGACTCAGGCTCCGAGTAAGATGTCCCGGCGGCTCCGGCTCCGGCTCCGGCTCCGGCTCCGGCTCCGGCTCCTGCTCCTGACAAAATGTATTGGCTCCGGCGGCTCCGGCTCCGGCTCCGTACATCCCAAACGTGATGGATCCATTAAGTAAGCGCTAGGGGGATGCAAAAAAAAGTTAGCCGCGACCACTCAGGGGGGCATACTTCAGACAATTATAAGCAACTTTCCCATATGATCCCTGTATCTATCTTTAAATAAGCACCCGCCCACGCCCAAATTACTTTTCGGTGTTCAGCGCCGCGCCGCTCACACCGGCACCGCGGCGTCAATACGGGCGGCCGGCGGGGCGGCCGCCGGCTGAAAATCGCCGCTACGGCGACACGGCGCGGCCATTTCACGTTTGCTAATTTTGTTTAATTTACACCTCTTTCGGAGTCGGAGCCGCCCTGCTTTTGACGGCTCTGGCTCCGACTCCGGCTCCGTGTAAAATGTCCCGGCGGCCCCGTCTCCGGCTCCGGCTTCGGGCAAAATGTTCCGGCTCCGGCGGCTCCGGCTCCGGCTCCGCATCCCTGATGAAAACATAAAGGAAGCGTACCAATAGGTGCCCTTGCACATTTCTACGCCACACATTGTATAACAGCACCGGCATGAGGATCAGATAATTTTATTTATTTATTTATTATTAAATAAATTTGATCCGAGTTGTTGCTGGGGTGGCTTGAGGAGCCAGGGTTCTATTGCTAAGCAGAGCTTGTTGCGTTCACCCTGGCCCCACCACCCGATCCATAAGCTCCAGTTCAACGGCAGAATTTAGACCGAAAGTTTAACGTGCCGCCAACGCACCGACACGGCCGCCCGGTAGCTCGTCCCCGGCCTTATCGGCCAGCTGCCAACTGACACTCCCGGCCGGGGGCTAAATGCGAGCGCGCGAAGCGACTCGAACCCTGTGTTGCCAATACAGGGGAGACCGGTGCAGGCCAGCGCTCTAACCAACTGAGCTACCAGGGCGGCCAAACTGAGCTACCATTATGTATGCAGTTGTAGAAATTATGTATGCATTATGCACGTATGCAGTTATTTTGTAGCATTACTTTTAGTTCTATGCATTGTAGTAAATTCCTTCTGCTTCTAGTTAATTGTGGGCCATTAAGAGACCAAGTTCAAGGTGTCACATTTTTAAAGATTCACATTTTTCAAGTTGTATAATTGAGTAGCGAAGTGGCACTAACGGTAAGGAAGAGTAAAAACAGTTATAAGCACAGCACAAGAGCAAGTATTTTGTTTGATATCAATGTGCAAAGCATAAATGTAGGCAATTCAAAACGCTACTCTCAGTGGTGCATTCCCAAGAAGATTGAAATAGAACGGTATCTTCTCGTTGGTGCTTGGTAGTCCTATAACCTTCCACCACCATACTACTGAGTGTGGTGTCAATGCAGCTCTTCATTCATGGTTCGGACGAACCGTATCTCGTAGGTTGCAAATAAAGCAATATATTGACATTAAAGTCAAAGGCATGCAATATTAAACTTACTCTACATGTTATACAACAGCCATGATTCATTTAAAAGGGGAAGTGACGGATTCCGATCCATAGATATCTTAAAATGTTGGGACAGCTTAGGAAGGGTGCTTATGGTGAAATGAATGAACATCTTTATGACATAACATTCGTCAAATGTGGTGCCAGAACTTTATTCTTTACATCGTTTAATGGTTACGAATTCATATTTCCACTAAATTTGGAGATGTTGGCCTTAAAAGTCGTAGCTGTGTGATTAGAACGCAACTGAAACTTCTTCAGAGATATGAGTGATATTCGCATAAACATCACTGCTGTCAGCTAATGGGCGTCCCGAGTGAGCGGAAGAGTGCAGGTTTTTCTCATAGCAAATTATGTTTTTTGCCACGATTTGGTCGTAATTTGATATAAACTTGACACCAAACGACGATCATTGAATACAAATTTGAATCATGAGTGGATGAGGTGAATGTAGTAACCTACTTTGAAAGCTATAACCAGAATACTTGGATATTAGTAGCTCCATCGCTGTCTACTACAACTGAAAAAAAATAAATTGAGGGCAATAGTGGACAACAGCTTTGTGGACGTGCAAAACAAAATCGTGAATACTTGTGCATCCACAAAGAGTACAGCATTACTAAAGGAGCGAAAATTACCAAACCTGACTTCCGGAAATCTCTCCAAATGTCTACTCTTGGAGTTTCAGGACTAATGAGTGTCAAAAGCTGAACTGACGTAGCGAGCACATGCAGGGGTACTAGTAGCTCCATTCCGTCCATACGCGTGCTGTAGCTCCTCCACAGACCCCACTGCAGGGTTCGGTGCTAACTTCATATACGGAGAGAGATAAATACGGAGATGGGAATACGGAGAGAGATGTACACCATCCACGTCGCGGGAATACGGAGAGAGATGTGCACCATCCCCGTCGCGGGAATACGGAGAGAGATGTGCACCATCCACGTCGCGGGAATACGGAGAGAGAGAGAGAGAGATGTGCACCATCCACGTCGCGGGAATACTGAAAGAGAGATGTGCACCATCCACGTCGCGGGAATACGGAGAGAGAGATGTGCACCATCCACGTCGCGGGAATACGGAGAGAGATGTGCACCATCCACGTCGCGGGAATACGGAGAGAGATGTGCACCATCCACGTCGCGGGAATACGGATAGAGAGAGATGTGCACCATCCACGTCGCGGGAATACGGATAGAGAGAGATGTGCACCATCCACGTCGCGGGAATACGGAGAGAGAGATGTGCACCATCCACGTCGCGGGAATACGGAGAGAGAGATGTGCACCATCCACGTCGCGGGAATACGGAGAGAGAGATGTGCACCATCCACGTCGCGGGAATACGGAGAGAGAGATGTGCAGTATCCACATCGCAACACCGGGAGCGTGATGGAACTCAAGAACACCCGTACTGTTCACCTGATATATCTACATTGTAAAACTGTCTGAATCACTTGGCTGCGATCGACGGTCGGACGTCCGGGTTCACCTGGAGGGCCGGTGGGCCGGTGGGCCGGTGGGCCGGTCAGCGCTGGTGACTTCGCCGGCCCAGCGACAGTGCCGGCAGTTTCCGGTGGCTTCCGGCACCAGTTGGGCAGCGCGCTGACGGACTGGTCGTCACGGTGCTTCTCATACCAGCCCGGCTGCCGCCGGTCTGACCACACGCCCGACTCCCGACCAGCACTCAATTGGTGGCTTCTCACCTGCACTGTACCTCGCCGGGTGGCGCGGAACATTACCGTTGAACAGTTTACAGTGGTGAGATCGTTTTGTGTCACAGCATGCTTACAGAACTGTTAAGTCTCGTGAAATTTGAATGATCCAGGGTGTAGGCTGCGATGACAGCGAATGAACAAATATTCTGCATATGCTTCCTCTCCCACACACAAGCACACACCTACGCACAATCACATTCATATGTACATATACACGAATATGCACACATACACACACGCACGCACACACGCACACATACACAGACACATATATATATATATATATATATATATATGTGTGTATATACATATATATTGTATGTGTGTGTATTTGTATGTGTGCATGGATAAATTAAGCATGCTTACGCTAAATGATAATCATTCATAGCCAATAAAGCTGGATTTATGACTTCTCAAAACAGAACCAATGTATGGGAGTTTTGTTCTGCTGGCTGTGATAGTTTAGGTTTGGTCTCCCTCCGCGACTTGTTCGCAAATGCAATGGCCGTCAATTGCCTTTTTATTGACCGAGCTTACAAGCAGCAAAATGACGATAGCTTGTCACACAACGACTGTTTCCACAGCAGTTACGACAGTCACCGACGCGTGTCTCTTAGCAGTTTGTGCCTCAACAGTTATTTCAACAGTTCATTCCTCAAAGTTCTCTCAGCACTAAGACGGTTAACCGTCCAAATACCACTCCAGGCCAGCTCCGTTGTCCAGCTCAGTCTGCCCTGACCAGTGGGCAGCCAAGCGCGCGCCCTGCTGCTGTGGGCAGGGACCGTACCCTGTCTTACGTTAGTCATGTGCTGGCATGTATGTACTATACCTACCGCGCCATACCTCGGGAGGAAGAGACTCGGCCGACGACTCCCGACCAGTCCCCGCCCTGCATGTGCAGCGGTTGCATACTGCATAGCGGAAGCATAGTCCCATGTTGCACGAAGGTGGCACAACACGTGTCGGCCAGTCGCCGGCACCGGAACCGACCAAGCAGAGCGTGCCGAGGGTCGCGCGGCGTCAACTGCCCATCTTGGCGCCGGCACCGGATCCGACCAAGCAGAGCGTGCCGAGGGTCGCGCGGCGTCAACTGCCCATCTTGGCGCCGGCACCGGATCCGACCAAGCAGAGCGTGCCGAGGGTCGCGCGGCGTCAACTGCCCATCTTGGCGCCGGCACCGGATCCGACCAAGCAGAGCGTGCCGAGGGTCGCGCGGCGTCAACTGCCCATCTTGGCGCCGGCCGACGAGCGCAGGTTTCCGCCCGAAGCCGAGGTCCATGACAGAATCAGACTAGGGACAACATACAGCTGTAGCTGTAATCATGTGACACGTTTCATTAGCAACGAGCGTCGGAAGTGAACTTCTTGACACCAGAAGCCAGTCAAACCAGCGGAGCCAGCTGTCTGAGTATGAACTTGTCAGCCATCGATCGGTCAGTGACGTGACACTCGGCGATTACATCACAGAGTTTCACTGACATTCGCTGACGTACGTCACTTCTGAGTGACAGAAGTGCGTTCAAAATGGACCTCACGCGAGGTTCAGCACCGTTCCTCTCGGGGCGTCACTGTGCCCACCTGTCGTCACAGCGCCGGTACATAACGACACCACTGAAGCGGTGCCGGACGGCGCTGCCGCTCGTACTGCGGTGAGCGCGGTCGGACCAGCCCGTGAGGCACGCTCACGCACTGTCACTTCAGCGCCGCAATCGGTGGTGCTGGGTCCACGACACGTCCAGTGCCGCCGGCGTGCCTCTCACGCACAGCGTTCGTACTGCCAGGGTGCGCGAGTCGCGGTTGGTCGTGCCCCGAGGCTACTCGTGGTCGCTCCTGGAGTCTACACCACCACGGGGTCTACAAACGGTCCCAGCTGCTGTGTATGGGTCGCAGGAACGTGTGCAGCAATGAATACGACTCAGGACAAGGAACTACGACAAGGAACTGAACAAGACTACAGTCACCAACAATAGACAAAAGGTCGGAGGATTGTGACCTATGATTACAAGAATTATGAACTATAATTATAAGGAGTATAAAGGTTATGAAAACAGATTATGTTTCAGCTGACAACCATTTGCATATTGCGGTTGTGCACGGTGCTTCGAAGTACTTCGAGATACCCGTCCCAATGGTAAATGTAATTTCACTGCCCATGTAAATAGCGTGCATCTTGTTCAGAAGTGAGGATTTTTGTCGTCCGTACATGCAAGTACCTCCCTAATAAATATTCGAATGGATTGTGTACACACATGCACTTTGTACGTTAAGTCACGATCCAAAACTAAGCACAAAGAAGCTAACAAACTGCTACATGATCGGCTCAATCAGCTGATGAGTCTCTGCAGATTCGACAGAACTTTGCCTTGGACCCGATCTGGTACTGGCTTATCCACGAGGACCCCAGGGAGAAGCAACGCCAGCAATGGAGAATTTCTCTTCGTGTCGCAGGATTAAAGTTAGATGGCCACTGACTGCATCATTGTGGTTATCGATGTAGACTCTAAATTGCTATTCAGACACCGATGGAAATAAATTAGCCCTATGAATTGGAGCATTGAGCAAGCTTCGTTAACTCGCTCGTATCATGTGCAGCACAGCTTTCTTTGTTCATACCAAACGATTTTGTGATGTAACTATTTCATTTTTTGTTGCGGGAATATGGCAGATGACAAATTATAACTACGCATAGCAACGTCTTGTGCTATTTTGGTGGATTCTCTCTATATATACACATTTTCAGTTGGATGTTGATAGCATGCAAATGAGAACATTATTACTGGTATTTTAACCCCTCTAAATAGCAGCCCTTCTTCTCAACTTTGCATGAGACAACAACCTGTTTCACAAACTATATCTTCATCGAATGCTGCTGACTAACGTAATGGCAATTAAGAAAAGTTATGTCGTCCCAGTATTTGTCTCAATGCTCAGTTCACATTTAGTACAGTCTATGTCACATATAAATACTGCATAGACCACCCCAAATGTTCCAGTTACATTTTGCTAATGCCTGTTTTTGCAGCATGCTGCAACATTCAGCGGTTGTCCACCCCAGGAGGTTGGAAGAGAAGCGCATATTCGGTAAAAACCGGTCACACTCGTGATTGGATTTCTCCCGACTGGAGTGCTTACCCAAGCACCAACTAATTAGCGATTACTTCGAACGGCCGGTGTGCTTACGGCGGGGCGGGTATTTCCATGGCGGCACGAGTATTGGTGAAGTTTGATGGACGGCGGCAATTCTTGCCGTTTAGCCGCTGCTTCACGGGAATATGACCGGGCAGCGTGGCAGACAGATCACACACTGCGCAAACGGACCAACGGCAAGAGGCGATCCTCGGAAACCACCGCTTACAATGGAACCAACCCACCAGTGTCGCAGTAAAGCACGGCCGTCTCAGCGTGATCCATAAAGTATTTTGCGTTGCTCCAAAGCGATTATGCATTCACAGTCCGTTCGAAATCGACTGCTTAGTATTCATTGGAGAATGCGCAGGCCACTCGTTGTGACAATTCTCCGGCGATCATTAGAGCTCCTCCTCATGTGCTGGAGCTGGGTCGGTGGCTTGTCCCCGCCTGTTTGGAGGCCGCCTCAGCTTCATTGCCGAGAACGATTCTGTCTCGGGCGTCGGTGACGACGCTTCCACGGCCATGAGGCACTGCTTATCCCCCACCTGTAGGGGCCGAACTGTCGGCTTAATAGGGACACCTGTGCCCAGTTAAGTGGTATCGTACCTCGTTCACAGCCCCTCACCTTGTCCAATTACGCACCTGTGGAGAGTCGGGCGCCACCGGCTGCCCGCACCATCCCGCCCGGTCAGTCACCGGACACGGGTCCCGGCGGCATGACCGATTGGTCACGGTCGCCTATGATCACCCACACGCGCACAATCACATGGTGGTGACGAATGGTGCGCCGTACCCCGGTCGGCGGACGGTCGCCGGTGGACGGACGGCCGCTCCGTGTTCAGCCTCTGCCGGCAACAGGCGCGCGCGCGCACCACGGACCACTGCGAGGAGAAGTGGTGCTCAAGGCGTGGACGTCAAACGAGGCACAGTGCACAAAGTGTGCATGCTATGCATGTGGTGCTATGCATGCTACAGACTGGCGTGTAACAAGTGGTAATGGCATACACCAATAAGGGTTGCTCTTATTGGTGTCAGTTCAGATGGGTAAGTAGAAAAAGTAGGTGCAAGTGCGGGTGTCGAGACAGAAGAGTAGTGCACACGATGATAACGCTTTGAGAAGCGACCACCATGGGTGTTTATATCGCAATAAGGAGACATTCCCACCAAATTGGGTGGATGTGCCAAAAGGCGATGCAGCTGTACACCGACATACGCCATCAAATGGCTGCATACAAAGCAGCAGCGATCCGACACTATTTGCAGTGGACTGGAATTCATGGCATTACGTGAGTGGAACTGAGGAGCCAATAAATCGCACACCATGTTGACATAATATCTGCAGTTATTTGGTTCACTAGGTACCTATTGAAATGCCCAAGCCCTTGTTTCCACTGAGATGTGGCGTAGACGTATTACCCTATAATGCCGAGCCGGCGCGCATCATATGCCGAATACAGTACACTGATTTTGTGTGTGTGTGTGTGTTGTACGTACATGGAATATCCTTAGAGCATATCCTTCTCACGGCGTGTAGGTAATTGAGGAAGCAATGTGCGCTCCTTTGTTCAATCACTTTTGAAAACAACCCAATCACAAAAGCCAAAGCTCATCCACACACTTTCGTTTGCAGCAGCCTGGCATGTCCTACCAATGCGTTATCAGGTGTACTTTAGTCTCGAGATGCACAAACAGTTCGCTGGCTTGCTAATTTTTACTTAGCGACGCAAACAGCCACACAGGAGCAGATCCTGGAAATTTGATGGAACACTCGTATGGAGGGCCGACATTTCCCTGGACGGGTGCCGATGGACACCCGTTGTCGCCAGGTGCAAAAGATGTCGACAGGTACACTCGATGGTTCTTGCCTTCGGCTGACAAATTCTAGGGATGTGGTACAATCGAGCCGAGCGTCCCTGGAAGGATATCCTATTCCAGTCCGGGAAGCCGCCTTCTCGTGAGGCACGCATGCCCATTGTGCTGCCCTGGATTCGCCCTTATGATCAGGCACGGTTGGGATAGAATGCGCGTTAGGTTCATCGAGTAGTTGCACAGCATGACGGCTCCTGCGTGCAAACCAAAATATTCAATAAATAAAAAAATGCCCATCTAACAAGACCGCAACGCTGTCTCCAGCATGCGCTGGTAATCTTGAGCCAGTGCGTGGCCAGGAAGCCGTACGTGCCGAAAACCATGCTTTATCGTATACTATAAGTCAAGCTACAGCAGTGTTACCACTACCACTATGTAAGCGGGTCAACACTCAAGGAAACATTGGTTCAAAGAAGTAATCCAAAGATAGCGTCACGATGTCGAAGTGCTTGGCTTGTTCTCAATTCATATCGGCGCCCATACCCTCCCCATTAAATAGTCAGCCTGTGACTGCGTGCGATCCTGCCCTCCGAGCTGCACCTATCCTGCCTCCCGAGCTGCACTTATCCAGCCTGCCGAGCTGCACCTATCCTCCCTGCCGAGCTGCATCTATCCAGCCTGCCGAGCTGCACCTATCCAGCCTGCCGAGCTGCACCTATCCAGCCTGCCGAGCTGCACCTATCCTGCCTCCCGAGCTGCACCTATCCTCCCTGCCGAGCTGCACCTATCCAGCCTGCCGAGCTGCACCTGCCTGCCGAGCTGCACCTATCCAGCCTGCCGAGCTGCACCTATCCAGCCTGCCGAGCTGCACCTATCCAGCCTGCCGAGCTGCACCTATCCTCCCTGCCGAGCTGCACCTATCCAGCCTGCCGAGCTGCACCTATCCCGCCACGCACCTATCCGCCCCGAGCGCACCAATCCAGCCTGCCGAGCTGCACCTATCCAGCCTGCCGAGCTGCACCTATCCTCCCTGCCGAGCTGCACCTATCCAGCCTGCCGAGCTGCACCTATCCAGCCTGCCGAGCTGCACCTATCCTCCCTGCCGAGCTGCATCTATCCAGCCTGCCGAGCTGCACCTATCTGGCCTCCCGAGCTACACCTATCCAGCCTCCCGAGCTGCACCTGCCTGCCGAGCTGCACCTATCCAGCCTGCCGAGCTGCACCTGCCTGCCGAGCTGCACCTATCCAGCCTGCCGAGCTGCACCTATCCAGCCTTCCGAGCTGCACCTATCCAGCCTGCCGAGCTGCACCTATCCAGCCTGCCGAGCTGCACGCATACGCTTCTTATCTGTGCAGACGCAGCTGCGGTGTATAATCGCATCCGGTTATACATGCCAAGGCAAAGTACATGGATGTTCTCAGGTCCTTCCAGGGCTGTCTCCGAACTACTGTCCCCTCTGTGCGACAACGGCATGCGACAAACGCATCGGGTTTTGGTTTCAGCTGGGTTAGTTGTGGTTTTGTAACAAAATTTGGCATCTTCCGTGACAGTTCATTCGTACAGTTATGATCAGAACCAACCGAAGGTAGCCCAACACCAAATCCACCCCACGCAGTGGCTCGCGAAGTGGCGCATCATGGAAACATCGAACGCCAACACATTGGAGTTCGACCTCGGCGAATCACCTGGTCACCAGGTTCCCGCTGCCTCCGCTCCCGCCAGTCGACGATCGCTGGCGGTGTCCTCGCTGCCACGCCAGACGCCACACACCGAGACGGGCGCGGGCCGCGTGTGGGCGGCGGACCGACGCGGCGCGTGCCACACCGTGGAAACCGTACGGGTCGCATTCCGCGCCGTCGTCGTCATCCGACCGATGGCTGGACCGTGAGGTGACTCCGCCCGCGCTCAGTCGGGCCGGTGACGCCCGCTGGCACCCAGCCAGACCGTGGCGACGCCCGCTGGCACCCGGCCAGACCGTGGCGACGCCCGCTGGCACCCGGCCAGACCGTGGCGACGCCCGCTGGCACCCGGCCAGACCGTGGCGACGCCCGCTGGCACCCAGCCAGACCGTGGCGACGCCCGCTGGCACCCGCCCCTCCGCCAGACCGTGGCGACGCCCGCTGGCACCCGGCCAGACCGTGGCGACGCCCGCTGGCACCCGGCCAGACCGTGGCGACGCCCGCTGGCACCCGGCCAGACCGTGGCGACGCCCGCTGGCACCCAGCCAGACCGTGGCGACGCCCGCTGGCACCCGGCCAGACCGTGGCGACGCCCGCTGGCACCCAGCCAGACCGTGGCGACGCCCGCTGGCACCCGGCCAGACCGTGGCGACGCCCGCTGGCACCCGGCCAGACCGTGGCGACGCCCGCTGGCACCCAGCCAGACCGTGGCGACGCCCGCTGGCACCCGGCCAGACCGTGGCGACGCCCGCTGGCACCCGGCCAGACCGTGGCGACGCCCGCTGGCACCCAGCCAGACCGTGGCGACGCCCGCTGGCACCCGGCCAGACCGTGGCGACGCCCGCTGGCACCCGGCCAGACCGTGGCGACGCCCGCTGGCACCCAGCCAGACCGTGGCGACGCCCGCTGGCACCCGGCCAGACCGTGGCGACGCCCGCTGGCACCCGGCCAGGCCGTGGCGACGCCCGCTGGCACCCGGCCAGACCGTGGCGACGCCCGCTGGCACCCAGCCAGACCGTGGCGACGCCCGCTGGCACCCGGCCAGACCGTGGCGACGCCCGCTGGCACCCAGCCAGACCGTGGCGACGCCCGCTGGCACCCGGCCAGACCGTGGCGACGCCCGCTGGCACCCAGCCAGGCCGTGGCGACGTCCGCTGAGGTCACGGAAACTGCAGCGATTATGCCTACAGCACCACCAGTCCAGACTGTAGCGGCGCTCACTGCAACACCAATCCAGACTGTAGAGACGCCCACGGCAATACCAATCAAAGCCCTGATAATTTAGTTACTCCAGCTTTAATAGGAGCCGAGATCTTAGGGGTTGAATTCCCATCCAACCTCCAGGGCGCGAAATTTTCTGAGTCCTTCCATGGCGCGTGTTAAGCTTGAAGCTGAATTATTATAAATGTTTAAATGCTTCTGGCTGTGCCATCTGTTGTAGACTCCATGTAATGCATCGTACTTAGTGGTGCTCCAGTCAAACAATGGCGAAAATTTGGTATTTTATGTCAACGAACTGGCGGTTTAGGGGGTTTAAAATTGTTCATGGGGACATTTAGCCTTACCTGGCGTTAGTACCGACGACAAAAAGAACGTCTCATGATCAATGGCTCATGATCAATGGCACGTGAGACTCCGCGCCGCTAGCTAGTTATTTGATGTAAAACTAAGCAGCAATTATTCACACTCGCCCATTAGCGTTAGGCGAGAGCTGTCCGAGGCGGACCAAACGTGCCGCTCGGCGGTACCTGTGCGGCCACCGGCGAAAATGCCCTCCACTCTTCCTGTGCCACCTGTCTGCTCCACGTGACACCCCACCTGGCAGCCTTGGTGACCCGGTGGCGGGTCGTCCTAACATTCGAGCCGACCACCAGATAGCTGGAGTCGAAAAAAAATCGAATCGCTACCGACAACGCCCGAGCCAACTCCGATCTAGCGGGGCATGGTCGTTCCTTGAGCTTACTCCACCAAAAGCCAATAACGGGTCAACCATGGGTCAGACGCGGTTCGGCAGCGGGTCAGCCATGGGTCAGCAGAGGGTCGGCAGCGAGTCAACAGCAAGTCAGCAGCGGGTTAAGAACGGGTCAGCAGTGGGTTGACAGCGAATCGGCAGTGGGTCAGCAGCGGGCCGTACATAGATCAGTCGCGGGTCGGCAGCGGATCAACAATAGGTCAGCAGCGGGACAACAATAGGTCAGCAGCGGGACAACAATAGGTCAGCAGCGGGACAACAATAGGTCAGCAGCGGGACAACAATAGGTCAGCAGCGGGATAACAGTAGGTCAGCAGCGGGACAACAGTAGGTCAGCAGCGGGACAACAGTAGGTCAGCAGCGGGACAACAATAGGTCAGCAGCGGGACAACAATAGGTCAGCAGCGGGACAACAATAGGTCAGCAGCGGGATAACAGTAGGTCAGCAGCGGGACAACAGTAGGTCAGCAGCGACAACAGTAGGTCAGCAGCGGGACAACAATAGGTCAGCAGCGGACAACAATAGGTCAGCAGCGGGACAACAGTAGGTCACCAGCGGGACAACAGTAGGTCAGCAGCGGACAACAGTAGGTCAGCAGCGGGATAACAGTAGGTCAGCAGCGGGATAACAGTGGGTCAGCAGCGGACAACAGTAGGTCAGCAGCGGGACAACAATAGGTCAGCAGCGGGATAACAGTAGGTCAGCAGCGGGACAACAGTAGGTCAGCAGCGGGACAACAGCAGGTCAGCAGCGGATCAACGATAGGTCAGCAGCGGGATAACAATAGGTCAGCAGCGGGACAACAGTAGGTCAGCAGCGGGACAACAATAGGTCAGCAGCGGGACAACAGTAGGTCAGCAGCGGGACAACAATAGGTCAGCAGCGGGACAACAATAGGTCAGCAGCGGGATAACAGTAGGTCAGCAGCGGGACAACAGTAGGTCAGCAGCGGGACAACAATAGGTCAGCAGCGGGATAACAGTAGGTCAGCAGCGGGACAACAGTAGGTCAGCAGCGGGACAACAATAGGTCAGCAGCGGGACAACAATAGGTCAGCAGCGGGACAACAGTAGGTCACCAGCGGGACAACAGTAGGTCAGCAGCGGGACAACAGTAGATCAGCAGTGGGTAGGCAGCGAATCAGCAGCCGACCGGTCCCTCTTTCGTCCCTCCCACAAGAGATCGTCGTCTGGATTCCTCCCACAAGAGATCGCCATGCGGATCCCTCCCACAAGAAATCGTCGTATGGATCTCTGCCACAAGAGATTGTCGTCTGGATCCCTCCCACAAGAGATTGTCGTCTGGATCCCTCCCACAAGAGATCGTCGTCTGGATCCCTCCCACAAGAGATTGTCGTCTGGATCCCTCCCACAAGAGATCGTCGTCTCGCTGCGGTTGGCCGCTCGGTGAAGATCTGAAGACGAGGCGCTGACCGAGACTACCCGCGAGTCAGCTGCACACCGGTGGGGCCGCGCCGTTACCCTACAGGATCGGAGCGGGCCCGTGGTGCAGCGACCAGTCACGGGACAGGGCGTAAACAGATGCGGAACGGTGAGTGATGTCTTCTCACAATGGCATAACTTTTGTACGGGCTGAAACCACGGCCATAGATACTGTGAAACGACATGAATACAGCAAGGCTCTGTGTATTAAAAACGATTTCCAGTGCTAAAATAGTTTAAGTTGGAGCTCGATATTAATTCGATCGGTGGGCTATGAGTGTGTAACGGGTGTGCTATACACCCCATATGGTCGTAAAGTGGAACTTGAATTGGCAACCGCTATCAATAAGTATATCGGCACATACGATGTCGCCTCTGTCAGTGAGAATATACGATAGGGGTTCGGGTCACTCTTAGCGTTGTAAATCCATGTTGTGGTAGTTAATGTTTGTAAGACTCCGTCTCTCCGTGAAACATGCCCGGTTGCCGACAAGTGAAACACCGTATACTTGGCGAGTATCATGGCGGAAATGTTCTGACATTGAACTCTGCCTCGTCGGCATCGGACGGGATGCACCAGTTCCTCACAGCCTAGCAGTGACCTTCCCGAGGTCGAGACTGCTGCGCGAGGCCGTGCAGCGGCATGGAATAAATAAACATAGGCGAAAGCCATGTGCGAACTGTGCCGACGGTTGGCTGGATCTCTCCTGCCGGCCGACAGCAGCTCTCGGGCCATCCCATCCCATCTGCCGTGCCATTCTGCAACGGCAATATATTCAAGCCGACGTGCAAATTAGCTTCCACCTGCAACGGCCAGCATGCGCGTCGGCCGTGCCGGATGTTTCCTCATCGTTAGAAAGGAGCCTCCGCGAGGCAAGTCACCGGACAGAGGATGCCGCGGCGCATGCTGAGTGAAGGTGTGCCTCGCAGTGAGCAATGAGACGCCACGTCATCGGTGGCCTCATTTTTTTTTTATTTAAAATTCTCCCCCCTTCTGGAATAGCTGCTTGGAAAAAAAAAAAAAAAAAGAACCCCAAGATAAAAATCGGAATGGTCATAGAATACATTTTAGAGTGTAAAAAAATAAAGTAAAAAAAGCGAAAACAAATTCCATTAATTTAATTTTAGGCCACATCTCAATTATTTTCGGCGTACTTTATAGCCAGCGGCCGCATGTCGCCTATCGACCACTTCTAATGGAACGCAGCACTTCAGGCGATGGAAGACGTCGATCATATTCTAGGCGCTACAGAGCCCCGAAGGTGCTGCTGGGGTGAGAAGGTCAATGTGCTGACCTCACCTGCGATTGTGGCGGTGCGCAGCGCTGCATACGACAGCATGCACACCACTGAGTTTACATTATGTCGCTTTCTCTGTTACCATGGATCATACGTGAGAAACAATTCACACTTTAGCAATACGGGCATTGCGTATCAGACTGTGGGCGTTGAGTACGCTGGGGCCAAGCTCATTTAATGTGTGCTTTGATCATAAGTGTTAATAATGGATGGCACCTTAGAAAACACTGAACACTCATATTGAATCGCATGTGATTGTGAATGTGCAATGTCTACGCCTTGAATTCGTAAGGAAGAAGCTTCATTTTTGTTACAAGGCAGCACAAACAAAGAAAACTTACGTCAGTAAAGATATTTCTATGATGGCCAATACGCAGATATTGAGGTAGAGGTGAATTTTTTTATGCAGTCAGCGCAGTACAAAGATGCGCGAATAATTACAGTACAGTAGTGTAATACTGCACTAGACGCGGTCCACGTCACTTTCCATCCGTGGATTCCTTACACTCTGACGTCAAATGGCGTTATTTGTCAATTCCTAACCAAATCTGTGCCTATATTTATTGCATTCCACGATGAGCGTGTGAACTGTAATGAGCTTCCCATGCCCCGTCATGTGCAGCTGTGTGTTAGATGGCGATACGCATCGGACATGGTGATGAGACTACGATAGATATCGAAAGTTCGTAGGGAATTTATGAAAGCAATGCGATTAGGCTGAGTTGCACAAAAACATCTTTATGGATGATTTTGCCATCACCTGGGAGATTTCCCCAGCTTAGCTTCGGAGGTTTACAAATATCGACACAAGTGGCTCACATGATTCACATTCGCATACACATTCACTGCGCAAGACGTGCTGGAGCGCTGCGCGGCTGGAGGTCACGGAATATGCGACATCACACACCGCGGAGTCCGCGAATTAATTGCGGCAAAGAACACACCCATTGTACCGTGTTGCACGTGACACGTGAGAATGACACGGCTAATGACGCGTCGTGGCGTGACAGGGATCCAGTGACACATCGTACGAGTTGCATGTGACATATAGCATGAGTAATGAACCACACTGCATCGCATGGATCCCAGCCAGAAATGATGCATGTATAAACATTCGAGGTGCATGCGAGTGAGTGCGTTTTTCAATCACCATCAGGTGTTCCCGCATACAAAAATGTGATCAAGACATTCATGCTGGTATCGCTTACATTCAAACCCTTTTCAAGATATATTGTATGAAGGGAAAGAAGTCATCTGTGTCCGACCATAGTCGTAGCCATAGCCGGAGCCGTAGTCGTAACCATAGCCGGAGCCGTAGTCGTTGACGAATGCAGTCAACGACGGACACCCAATGAGGAAGCCGGTTGACCAGCTTGGCCAGCGTGGCTGTCTACAAGTGAAGGTCTGGCGTATAAAAGCCGCCTCAAATTCTCGTTTCAGGAAACAGTACACCGAGTACTAGTCCTTGACTGAAACGGGGCGTCTGTGCCACGTCTTGCACGCTTGATATCTGCACTGCGGCACGGTGTGTGCAGAAGCTTGCAGGATTCAGAGCCTGACGGCCACCAGTTGTCTTCACGGAGCAGATGGTCGCCAGTTGTGCTATCACGTTGTGATTTTGCCGACATCATTACACTGCATCTTCCCACCTGGTGAATGCCAGTGGGCCAATTATGATGTCATTCGTGGCATCCAACCACGCCACGGGGCACGTGACATCATTTAGTATCTGCTTCGCTTGTGACGCCCCGGGGCTCAGTCTCATTGATAAACGTGCTGTCCTTGCGTCGGGAATAGCTCGCTCGCCAGCCCAGAAAGCCGAAACCCTGACATTAGTCAATATTAGACACCATTAGTCAACATTATTCAGAGCGCGTGCCCGATTGCGCCGCAGTAGGCCGGCATAATTTTTAGCTGCTTCTCACTTATCTCGACAGGTGTCGGCGGAGAAACCGCAGCGGCGAGACGGCGCGTCATCTCGAGCCGACCCAATCACAGCCGCGAGCAATGAAACTGGCGGCCTGTGTGCAACTGCAGTCTCCGGCGGCGGGCACGGTAACATGCTGCGCCGCAGTGCGCTTGTCCTTGTCAGTTGCGTCACACAAAGCGGGATCGGCGGTGAGGATAAATATTCCTGTGAACAATTCTAAGTCGCTAAAACCGCCAAGTTTTCTCCAACAAAAACTGCAAAATATCCGCTATTGGTTAACTGAAGCAAGGCCATGACTGGAACACCACCAAGGACAGGTAGGAGTCTGCAACAGGTAGAAGTTCTCCAGGCATTTAAGTAAAAAAAATAGCGTAGCTCCTACCCTATGCGTTCTAGATTAACACGCGCAATGGAGGGGCGAAATTCGTCCACCCCTCCGATTTTGCGTACACAACTCCCGCCTTTACTAGTCGATATACGCCATTTTGCGTACCTGTTTAGAAATGGCTGGCGCGTTTTTTGAGGCATAAAACGGAATTCGGCCGAAAATATTTCGAGTTAGAGGCCATTAAAGTCTATATGTTTTCACAACAATTTCGTAGCACCAGACCACAAAAATCGGCGCTGATGCGCTTCCCGTAAATGGGCAAAAGGGAAATGTTGTTGGCAACACTAGCGACTTGTTTGATGTATATTGTTTTGCTATGTGTTTTCAAGGTCATGTTAGATCACCGAGGTCAAGTCAGGCCAAGTTCATAACAGTTTAATGGAACCAAACTTGTTCAACTGGAATGTTGTCATAAATGCAAATGGCTGGCATGCGATTGATCCCACTTTGCATGTTACTCCCTACACATCCTGAAAACTATTGTTTGTCATTGTGTACCTAAGCCTTTCCATATTCCATTCATGTACTTCACTCCTTTCTTCGCGAAGCCGATTGCGTCGAGCTGCCCGACGAAGCAGCCGGGCGGGCGGCCTGGTTCCGGTAACTGGAAATGACTTTATCTTATCAGGTAAATGACCTGATAAAGTGCTGTTACATAGGTGACCTGAGATCAAAGTCCGGGTCTGGCATCTGCATTGCATCATTAGTCATGTTCAAAACATCATTGATGCATATTTTGGAGCATTTAAACGCAATCACAGCGATCCATAACAATGACAAGCCAAGTCACGCAAAACAATACAATTTTTAAATATGTGACCTTATTTCACCTTGACAAAATTGATCTGTCATAAAGTTTGCACAAAATAGAGTACACAACCGTACCCATCCACCCTGAGAATTTAGTTACTCCAGCTTTAATAGGAGCCGAGATATTATGGGTTGAATCCACCTCCCACCTCCTGTGCGCGAACTTTTCTCAGTCCCTCCATGACGCGTGTTGAGCTTGAAGCTGAATTATTATAAATGTTTAAATGCTTCTAGCTGTGCTCTCTCTTGTCGACTCCGTGCAATGGATCGGTACTTGGTGGTGCTCCAGTCAAACAATGACAAAAATTTAGTATTTTTAGGCATAACGAACTGGTGGTTTATGGGTTTTAAAATTGTTCATGGGAATATTTAGCCTTACCTGGAGTTAGCACCGGCAACAAAAAGAACGTCTCATGATCGTGAGACGTGAGACTCCGTGCCGCTAGCTAGTTATTGGATGTAAAACTAAGCAGCAATTATTCACACTCGCCCATTAGCGCTAGGCGAGAGCTGTCCGAGGCGGACCAAACGTGCCACTCGGCGGTACCTGTGCGGCCACCGGCGAAAATGCCCTCCACTCTTCCTGTGCCACCTGTCTGCTCCACGTGACGCCCCACTTGGCAGCCTTGGTGACTCGGTGGTGGGTCGTCCTAACATTCGAGTCGAGCCGGCGCGTCGCGATGACGTCTCGTGAGCGTGACAAGGCATAACGAGGCGAGGCTGCGTCAGGTGCGTCTCGTCTCCGGATGGATTGGGGCAGACATTGCCGAGTCAGCCATACTTGAGGTTTTCCGCACATTAGATGCATAATTGTCTTGATCGATGAGACTCGATTTGTGTCTTTGTTTTGGTAAGGTGCATTTTAATAGTATTATTAATACCATTAATATTCATATTAATATTTGTATACAAGGGTATACGAATTATACCTACATATCGTCATTTCTTATATGCCATTATTCTCGGAGTATGCCTTAGTGGCTTCGCTGAAATTACATCCCTGATGAACCGATGAGCAAGACTTTTTGTCGCCATGGAAACTGATCATGCAGATTCTAACCACGGCCATAAGATGAGCATGCACAGAAATCAACCGCGTTTGCAGCTCGAGACATTCGGGTACACCTGGATGTCCTGCGTGAGAGATTCAGCTGAGCTTAGATGTACAGATACACGTGCCTAAACTATAAGCGGCCTGACTTTCGCGGGCGTTAGTTGGCCGACACCGGCTTTCAACAACCTCGTTAACGATGACCTCATCGAAGTCATGTCCAGTGTCGAGCTGGTCCTAATCGAGTCGTTAAGATCACGCTAAGTCCGGACCGGCGAGCGAGTGGGCTGGGTTTTTTTTCCGTGGTGGGAATCGCCTCGTGCCGCGGACGTCAGCCGAATGTTAAATGACGGCGCGCGGCTGGTGCGGCCAATGACTCGGTGGGTGTCAGTACGCGGCGCCAGCGGCGCGTGGCGACCCCAGCAGCCACTCCACACGCAGCGGCACACACAGTGCACATGACTGAACCACAGACGGCACCCACACCGGAAACGGACCACCACGTGCTGGCAGGGTGGACGGGCATCAGATACGGCGATTGGGGATGGGGGCGGTGGAGGTTACGCTGGGCTCAGAGCAAAGTATGCTTTAGTTCGGTCAGCTGCTAAATGTGTGGCAAGAAGATGCCGTGCGGACCTTCTATCCACCTATTCCGATCGAAGGAGAAAATCGGTTCCAAAGTCAGTTTGAAGAGCTGGCCAACATTTAAGCGTATGTTACCATTCGCCCAGTTGAAGTTGCATCCAAAGCCTCCCGCGGGCTTTGCTTCACATGTTGCTTCCGGCTTGGTAAGCAGCATATATAAATAGTGAAGCGAAGATGCGATAAGTTTAAAACGTTCGACACGCTCTAAAACTCGCCTTCACTCAGCATGGAGTGTGACAAGAAATGAATTTCAATTGGGTGCAAGGCAAACGTCACTATTTGCTCCCATTTATATTATTCAATTCATCTTGTGAGCACAATGCTGAGATCAGAATACCGATTTCCCTACATATCACAGTTATGCTGTTTTATGTGCTGTCATGATGCACACGAAATCATTGGTCATATTCACTAATGCGCGAAAGCATGTTTGGGCTGATGAGCACACGGATAAGTTCAAATCTTGACGTGCATAAGTCCCATTTCCTAGCATGTGAGCCATCACTTGCTTATGAACTGAGATATTCATGTCATTCTAGTCTTGTGGAATATGATATCGGTGCATGTGTCTTCAACAGCCAAATACTGGTGCCCGGCGTGAAAAGCTGGAGAGTGCCAAAGTGAGAGCTATGGCGACCGGAGAAGGCAGAGTCATCCATTAGCGACTAGCCAGGCGCGGCGCGGCAGACCCTCGCACTGTCGGTGGGATGAAGTGCATCCGGCAGTCCGGTGGCGACCTTGACCGCCGCGACTTGAGCTATTTATCAGCAGGGGTCAACTGGGTGTGTATCAGCACTGACACTGGGTGTGTATCAGCTCATCCATAGTAAGCGGCGCGTGCCTGCATATGAAACCCTCACCGAGGGCCGCCTGGGCTCGGAGAGCGGTTCGACGTGCGCAGTACCTGACGTGTGACACATCACCTCACACATGTAGCAGGGGCAAGGGGGTACAGTGGCATCTACCCAATCCTCAATGGAATGGCCTCTCAAGATGCGCCCTAGTGCACATCCACTCTCCCTCACTTGAATTTGCCAGCCGAAGGCGACTCTCTAAGTAGAAAAGGTGCTTCTCCAGGGGCACTCAAGTACCCCGCTTCAAATTCTTATTCAGTGGCACCGGTGCGTTGAAGTGACGCCCCTCCAAGCGAGTGTCCCCTTTCCCTGATAAAAGATATCTGGACCAGCCTCTAACGTGTAGCTATTTGAAACCGAGTGCTCACTGCACATTATGCAATTAACTCCACAGAAGAAACCAACGTGGACATCGCAGTTTCTCCTGGTGTGAGCTGGCGCAGATAGCTAAAAGTGTGTGGTGCGAGCCAGGCAGCAAAAAATAGTTTTAACACTTAGTTTCAACCCTTTTCAAACAAGCCTGCTGCACAATTTGGCAAATAGGCTGCTGAGTGAACAGCTTGTCAGATGAGGCACCGACGAGAGCCTCTGGATAGGCTGTCAAATCAAATACGTTAAATTCGTGATTTGTTGCCCATACCTGCAGAACTTAGTTGCACTTTCTATGGCACAGGGGTTTGATGGGCACCGGATGAGATATCCGCCTTTCAAGTCAAATTTACCTTCCGAATATGATCACAAGCTATGTTCTTCTGGTGCTAATTACGTGGTGTTAGCGAGATCCTTGCAGTGAGTTATGACGCGTGACTTGGCTGGCAAATCGCGACAGGAAGTTGGTGTCACAAAGCTCGTTTTGACATGGCGTATATCTTTATGCCTTTCTTCTTTAGTGCCCTAAATAATTTAAACAAATAACACATGTTAATGTAAATGTATTCATCAGTCAACGTGCATGATCAATAGGTACGCTCGATTTGCATTACGAAGCGACCAGTCAGGTGGTGGGACTGGCGGTGTATAATGAGCACCGTAAAATGGCTGGGGAGCAATGCCTATCTTGTACAACCATGATCTGACGGTGATGCAGTCAGCCATTAGGTATTTGCCGTGCCAGAGACAGTTCACCGTCAGAAACTGTGAGTCACATTGAGGCTTTTCGTGGCTAAGCCAGGTTCACCCAGACGGAGCACAGCAAAATGATGGAGTTTGGTCCATTAATTCCGGTTAGCTTAGGCTGTCCTTCATCTTCAGCCTGGTTTATCTTACGCTGCAGAGGATACTGGTCACTACGTACCTCAGAGGCATCAGTTATTCAAGGGGAAACAAAATCTGTCTCGCTCCATCGTTCGTTGTGAGAACAGTTCATCACCTCGCATCTAAAACAGGCAGTAATCCAATTGCTTTCAGTTAATTAAAGTGATCATTGATACCTTCAATAGATGATGGTTAAATCACTATGAGTGTCGAGGTTCATTTACGTGTTTCGTTAATTTAATGCATTATTTTGC
Organism: Imbricaverruca yamaguchii; assembly: GCA_034440575.1. Classification (NCBI taxonomy): domain Eukaryota; kingdom Metazoa; phylum Arthropoda; class Thecostraca; family Neoverrucidae; genus Imbricaverruca; species Imbricaverruca yamaguchii. The sequence continues at coordinate 370,660 of JAOTOL010001500.1, read as the reverse complement.
CTGCGATTTTCGCCGCCGATTTCTTACGCTATGACCCTGGTAGTATGTAGACCATGCAAATATGGGAGCTATACACCCACGCGGTATCTTGACAAGAAGTGTTCCGATGTGGCTTTCAGAAGTCAGCTAGCTATTTTAGTGCGGTGTAGTCAGGAAAAAGCGACGTTAAACTGGAAACTGAATTACTCTCCCTGGGAATGAAAACGTGAGAACCGAGTATGCATGTGTTGGCGGAGCTTTAGCCGGAGCGGCCGGAACAGGCCACTTCCGAGGCGGTTGGGCCTCGGTTCAGCCGCCTCATGGGAGCGCGTCGCAACGCCTCACACAGCAAAGGAGTTTTGTTACATGGAAGTGATCATTAGCTATTCCACAAGACTAATAAATTAGCATTGCACAATGGACGATGGACGGCACGACTACACGCGATGCTGCCGACCTTCGAAAAGTTGACGCACTCGAGGGTCGTTCTGTATTATCATTTAAAATAGATCAAATGCAAATAGTGTACATCGCTGCTTGCGCACATGGGTCAAACTCCCAATTTCGCTGCCATTTTCTCTCTCCCTTTTGTATGCAGTCAGTTTGTATCGGCACATGAGTGTATGTCAGTGCAGACACACTTAATACACATGCAAGAAGCCCAAAACCGAGCATAAAACCGAGAAGAATGCACGTCAAATGCGACTAATTGTTAAGGTCGACGGCATTCGTATGAGCTTGGACTACAAACTAATAATCGGGATTGTTGCTAATCGCAAACCTGGTGACCGCGCACATATATATCGTAGAAAGTGCCTGTCTCACCAGTCAGCAGCTGGTAACATTCCGAATAAATATGCACATAACACATGACGCAGGGTTGCCCAACCATACATTGGAATGGCAACACTAATATGCGTCCGTCTGGGCAGTTCGCCTTGCTAACAAGGGAGACTGTAATCGAAGTCGCCTCAGAACTGGCACGCACGCACGAGTACAAGAGGCGTTATGTTTTGAATTAATCGTGTCACCACTGTTTAAAATCATGACGCGTTCATTGTTCACATCAGAGAAAAAGCTCGCATTGCTAGAAGCAAAAGCGAACATGTTTTGGTGGAAACAAAAATTAAAACATCTGCGCTCCGTCAACAGTTACTGTGATGATGAAGCATAGGTGTAGTAAATGGTGTCAGCATCGCGCTTCCCTTTCCCCTCCAATTGACGCGCCAGCCCCTCCCCTCTCCAATGCTCAACCGGCGTGATGATATCCATTGACCCCCGAGTCACCGTGGGAGCTTTTTTGCACCCCCTTTTGTTTGTCCTGAATAGTGCCGGACTGTTCCCGCTAGCGATCGCAAACCTTGGGTACATTCAAATGAAAAGCTAGGCAACGCCTTATAAAAATTTAATCAAAGACCATAGCTAATCAGGACATAATGAAGTCACTAAGATTTTTATGGATTTTCTCCTTTCGATATCCGTTCCCCTTTTATTGGAAGGCCAGCATAACTAAATACGCAACTGATAACATATTTCGGGCATGCTTGTATCTGGCCAATCTGATCGGCCCATGCGATGATTTCAGGTCGTATTAGGTCAGATGGGTGTATTATTTGCATGCATAATTGCATCGTGTTCGTAAGTGGACTTTGGGTGACTGGCGACAAAAAAGTGCTCATGTGTGGTCCCTATACCGGCCAATGACTCAGAACATAGCCAAATATCGTAATTAATGTTACTAGGTCACTTGGGTGCTCTAAAAAAATGTTCCTGTGCATTTCTTGTTCTTACTTTTCAACACAAAAATGCGTTAGGCGTTGAGCGGACATAATACAAGTGGGCGCCGCTGATGGTGGGTTTGTGAAAGAACACCACCAGAGTGGGCTGGATCTGAGGAATGCTATATTCTAGTTTCTAAAGAAGGTGCAGGTGATTTCCAGTGGTCAAATTTGAATAACATTGAAACGAGCTCTCTTATGGTGTGTAGTTCATTTTATTACCAAATCATTTCACCCTGTCACTTTGCCGTTAGTAAAATGAAAACAATTGGCCACCCAACATCTTGTGCTAAAAGCGCGTCATGCATCTTCTGTGTGATGTGCTGACAATTTCCAATGCTCTTAACGAAACGAAAATCAAGCGTGCTACATTTTTGTATCATCTCGAATAACTTCCATGGAGGTTTAACCCTGCCACTTTTCCAGATTTTGTGCTTCAAATTATTACATCGTACTACCTTAAATTGTACATCAGATATTCTACATTACCGAATTAAGAGCCAGTGGTCTCAAATAAACCGGCATAAAATCAGCTGCCTTTTGATGCCATGTTCAACTACGTTTATACATATCTAACCTTGTCATTTTTGCACTCAATTCAAAGATTCGTGTCTGGAATTATCACATTCTATTCCTTCGAATTGAATATCGGATGTTCTATATTAGCGAATTTATTTCCAATGGTCTCAAATGAATTGGCATAACATCAGCTATCTTCTGATGCAATACTCGACTGCTTATATATATATATATATATATATATATATATATATATATATATATATATAAAAAAAAAAAAAAAAAAAAAAAAAAAAAAAAAAAAAAAATATATATATATATATATATATATATATATATATATTTCGCCCTGTCATCTTTGCACTCAACTCCACGATTTCTGTCTCGAATTATCACATATTTTATTTTTATTCGCATATCAGATGTTCTACATCAGCGAAGTAATTTCCAATGGTCTCAAATAAACCGCCATAGAATCAGCTGCCTTCTGATGTCATACTTGACTACTTTTATAGATATCTAGCCCTGCAATTTTGTACCTTTTGACATGAAGCTGTCCGGCATTATTGAGGTTCTGGCATGGCTCGATGCACGTCAAGCGCCGACGGTTGGTGCCCAGAGGATCCGGAGGGCCGCTGAAGGGTGACATGACAAAAAGTAATGTAAAGTTCCACCCTTCAACAATATTAGGCAGCATCGGCTCTGCTACGTCAAAATGGTATAGGAGAAATTCACGATTGTAGATGCATTATTTCCATTCAACACCCATAAGCGCTAAGTTCTTAGACAACATCGAGAAAATCTGTCGGCCTAATGGCCTGTACTAATGACAGAACTCATGCCAGGTACATCGCCCAGTCTTTCAAATCTGAAAATCTGCCTGTTACTTTGGCGTTAGTGCCCATTAACATCCAGGGAATGGTTTGCGCCCCACCGTACTATGAATGGCAGCGGGCGGTCAGGGAGGGGCCGGGGGCCGCCAGCGTCGCCGACAGCATCCGGCTGTCTATGGTGAAATGTTCCAGAATGCAATTCGCAATATGCGCAATATATCCCTGTAAATGGCAATGAAATTGACGTCTGAAGGCAAACTAACTTTCATACATGCAATTCGCATCATGTTTTATGGAGACATTGTACATTGCAACTATATTCTTCGCGCACTCAACCAATGAATATCCGAGCGCGCTTGTCGCGGGGGCATGTTTCAGAGTTCTTGAATAGCATCAGGAACCTACCTGTTTTCTTTTTTACTATTGGTCCCTCTGATGTCCGCATTAACATTGCGTCTGACGCCTAACGGGGTGCTGACTTCGAATTTACTATTCAAAGACACCCTGGAACGGTCGCCGATTTAGCGATAGCCCTGAGATAGAAGCGCATGCTGAATGAAAGGCATCATAATGTAGCATTACACGCATGGCGTGGCGGATAGTATAGCGACACTGGAATGAGAGCTTAGGCTATTTTCGACTATATATACGAATACACAATGCCGATCTCCATATCCAGCGTGTCTGTTTAACTGACAAACATGCATAGTGTGCAAGAGGCCTACGCAAATACGCAGTTATCCCACATGACCTCATTGGACGTAACGCGGATTTGACCTCGTTAATGTGACGGATGGAAGTGACAGTTATTGCCCTGTTGTGTGAGTAATCACTTAGAGGAGCCAGTTGACAGGCATTTTTGAAAGGAAAAGGGTTGATGTTCCAACTGTGAGAATCAAGCTAAACCTACAACAGAACATCGGTATTGATTGCTGGCTGAAAATATGTCTTGTAAGCCATACACCAAGCCGACATAGTCATGAAGTTATAAATTGAGCATCCGACACTCACATGAAACACGAAAACAATCAACTGAGATGTATTTGCTACGTTGATTGCATGCTACGTTCCAAGTTTAAGATTTTGTAGTGTATGAGTTACCTTGATACTGATGCATCACACTGCATTTCACCGCACCTATCACCCCGTGTAAAAGCATATGACTTGTACAATTGCAGAACACCAAGGGACTAAGAAGTAAACTCAACTGTAACTCCCCGAAGTAGCTGCGCGCTCACATAACTGCCTAGGTTGGCGTTGAGTGCCAAGCTGACGAAACTGACAGTCAACTCTTCTCCACGGCCTCGGCCTCACATCTCCTCTGCAATAATCGCGCTCGTCAGGGACCCACCTTCAGTCCCCGGATCGTCCTCGATCAGTAATCCTCCGGTGTGGTCGCCTCTGGCCCACTATCGCGGTCCACGTGCGCTGACGCCCATGTCTGCCAGACCGCGCACACCACGCCGCACCGCCGTCTCTCGACTGAGCCCCCGCGTCACTTTCTTTCCGCGCCGCGCAACAAACGCCGCATCCACGCACGCGCAGTGAAAGGAAAAATGCGGCCTGCTTCGCGCGAGGGCCGCACGCGTCTCGGCGGCAGCTGGCGGCGGCCGCGAGCCGTTGGCCGCAAGCAGCCAGCGGCGAGCTTGACATGCAATACACGCGGGGACCGCAGGTATGCCGGCGGGCTCTGGTCAGCCGTCCGCCCCATGCCGCCAGCTTCTGACCGACGTGAGAGCGACGTGAGACGGGCGGTCCGCCACTGCCGCCAAGCCGCCGGTTTACCGGGCCATTGTGGAGCGGCCAGCTGTTGAGACTGCGGTCGCCGTGGCTGGGCGTGTGCAATATCGGCCCAATTGTCGAGGGCAGCCGCCGCCCGGCAGCAGCCCGGGTGAACGGAGCCGACGGTGTGCAATTGCCGATCGAGCCAGTCCCGCTCGGTGACCGACCTGGTGGCTGCCGCTGCCCCTAGGACCGGATCCTCGGTGGACCACGCTGCCCCCAGAGCCGGACCTGCTCGATTGCTGACCTGGCAGCCCATGCTGACCCTAGGGACGGACACGCTCGGTAGACTCCGCTGCCCCCAGGGCCGGACCCGCTCGGTGGCCGACCTGGTGGCCGCCGCTGTTCAGGCATTGCCCCACCCGGACCTGTAACGGCGTCGTGCGTGTGCCGAGGAAAACAGACGCGCAGAGCGATGTGGAGCAAGGTCGTGGAGGCGGTGCCAGCCTGCAGCCGGCGGCTCGACTCAGCTGGACATCGCCGTGGCCATCTGCTCATCTCCACGGACCACTGGACTGATCCGGTGCCATCTGCCGAGCTGGTGTGTCGCTGTCGTGATGCAGACACTGCTCCAGGCTCCACCTGCTTTCATGCTTTGTCTCAATGCATGCGGTATTGGATGTAGGGCTTTCCGACGTGTGCACACGAACCTTGTTCAAGCCACGCATCAACGATCGTGTTAAGCTCGTCCTTTTAAAAGGATGAATCTAAAAGTGATCAGCAAGTTGAAGCCGGATGACTGTACGTCCAATGCGATTTGTGCCACTTG